>JASTWR010001348.1:0-47383 GCA_030770355.1 Harpagoxenus sublaevis
TTCGAAAAAGCGGAGGGCGACGACGCCAGCACGCGCGCACGCAATGATTCGTGCACATAACAGGCCAGAGAGAGAGAGAGAGAGAGAGAGAGAGAGAGAGAGAGAGAGAGAGAGAGAGAGTGATCAAGAGAGAGCGAGAGAGAGCGAGAGAAAGCGAGAAAAGAAGCGCGAGCGTCGATCGAAAATTTGAACTTATCAGCTTTGCCGCCTAGCACGGCTCAGAGCCCTCTAGCGACACGGTAGGTCAAACCGACAAACCTCGATTTTGCGAAGAAGAAGACGACGACGACTACGACTACGACTACGACGACGACGACGACGACGACGACTACGACGACGACGACGACGTATCTGAATTACATAAATTGGACAGAAAAATACAGGCTTATATATAAATCTGTGCATCAAGTGCTTATATGTGCATTAATTTTATATCATTGTAATTAGAAAAATCTATTTTGTTGTCCAATATTTAAATCTTTTGATAATATTGACTTATTTAATAAGATTCAATGATTTATTTCTCGAGAAGCGAGTTTCTTCCTGTAAATGATACGCGGTAGCGTCTCGCTCATCACGACTGGACGTATGCAATGAAGGATATATCGCTTATGTATCTTGTTAATCTTGTTACAAAAATCTTGTTTTTGTTTATAAATAATGTTAATGTTAATGTTAATAAAAAATATACTTGGCGCGAGACGCTACCGCGTCTCTTGATATAAAGTCGATTTTCTAGGCCATTTACATAATTCTACAAGAGATGGGGGATATCTCTAATATAGGAATATTAGAAAAAATATTTCACATTAGCTTCATTAAAATGCGAAATATTTTTTCTAATATTCCTATATTAAAGATATCCCATCTCTTGTAGAATTATGTAAATGGCCTAGAAAATCGACTTTATATTTACAATTATTTATTGTTCCTTTGATTTCATCTCGTTCGTTTATTAATAAATTTTTTTACATTATTTTTCTCTTCAGTGGAGTAGGCCTACTAGAGAAATCAGTTATAAAAAAAACGCGTCAGCAATAGTACCTCATGGGTTGCGTGGAAACTATTGTTCTAATTATAATTTGTATAATAATTATATGTATATAGTACATATTTCTACACACACCACGCTTACCGATTTCTTAATCAATTGTATTCTATATATATTGCGAAAATAAATGGCCTAATATGTAATTTTGTTATAAATATAGCGCACAAACTAAGAGTTCCAAATAAAATATTATATAATTATTACAGATTTTATTTAAATATGTAATTCAATAGCAACAATATATATATAGAATATTAATAATAATAATAATATAAAGATTTTCAATTATTAATTATTGAAAAAAGACTGTTCTAACTAGCTACTTAATATTGTTCGGGGGGAATGTATCGTAGTTCAATCCTACGTATAGCACGCGTGACGCTCCTGAGAAACAATGTCAAGCGCGCTGTCGGCGGCTCGGCCGCCGAGCCTCGAGCGGCAGTGGAGAAATAGGAGGCGTCGCCTCGGGAATCGGCTCGAAATGTGCAACTAAATCCCAGCTCTGATTTAAAGAAAGGTAAATGATCAGAATAATAAATTTTAAACAGGTGTAATTAACGATTTGATTAAGTCGGTTAAACAATATCTTCGCGGGAGAGAATATTACAAATAGTATGAGTTGAGTGTCTGAACGGTCGTCCCGATACGAAAATATCAGCCCGGCGTTGACAAAAAGTATAAATGAACGTTGGTTGGTATAGTTCGAACGCAAGGGCGGTCCGGGGAGAATGTCGTAAATGGAAGGTTAAATAAAGCGGTGAACGACTCAGATAGAATTGAAAAGATTGCGAGTAAACAATACGCGGTACCGGAAACGTAAACCGAGCGCTATCCAGACCGGTGAAATCAACAATTTGGCCTGGTTAATTCAAGAGACAAACTTATCGCGGAAACAAAACGTAAAACTAGTGACTCGACAAGCGGACTTATCGCCGAACAAAACTTAAATCTAATCAATCAAAGAAACAGGCTTACCGCGAGGACTAAACGTGAATCCAAGTAATTCGTTACGCACGCTCGTCGTGGAAACAAAACGCAGATCTCGAGATTCGACAGACAGACTTCTCGGAACAAACTTAAATCTAGCTTATCACTAACATCGCTGACACAGTGACCCATATCGCGAGAAGGGAATCGACAGATTTTCCTTACGGCAATCAACGGACGGCGCCCCCGCGGGCACGCCGGAATTCGCTAGCAAACAACAACAAAAAAAAGATACTACGCAGCGAAGATCTTCGGTCGATCGCTCGCACGAACGCAGGTGCGCTAACGCGATACGGAAACTATTCGCGACACCCCTCTCACAATTCGCGACACGATACTAACTCAAAATACGCGATACATACACTTGTAACTCGCAGATCACCCATAACTGCGTCCCGATGGTCTCTCGCGGTCCGCGGGCAGGTACCCCGCAGGGCCACTCTCCGGCGGTACGCGGTAAAGGAGCGCCCGTGCGACTCCCCGAGAACACTCGATAACGCTCGTTAATACGCAAAATCTCTCTTAACTGCACGAAACGCGAGACTCTAGTTCCCGACGAAGTGTCGCGATACCCGCGGCCTCAGTGGCCGTCGCCCGATCTCGCGCCCCGCGGTCGCGGTCCCCAGGAGGCCGAATTACTCAATAAATATCGCGAAAGAACCTGCAGCTTTCGTCGTCGCGAGACCCCTCGCGTCCGCCACCGACCGCCTACACCAAAAGCGAATACTCGCGGAACTCGGTCGCGCGCCGAATAACCGCGAGACTCTAATTGCGCCGTTTCCGGCGGCTTTTTCCGCCGCGTTCAGCGTACGTCGCGTCCGACGATTTTCACTAACACCAACCCCAAAGAACACGCGCTCGCGAAACGCGATATCTCGAAAACGTGGCGGTCGGGGCGAGACGAACACGGCACTCGCGATTTTCCGTGGCTGCGTACACACTAACTAGGAGGGCAACCTCACCGGGTCCGCTGTCCTTTCCGGGCGAAATCCACGGTCCCGTCACAGGCCGCTGCTCGATACTCTTCGACAGGCAGATGCTCGACAATTTCTCGAAAAGTCACTCGCGATACAGATAACGTCCGTACGGGCCGGCGGGCGAACCAGGAGAGATCGCAGGATCGCACCGCTCGCTCGATGGAAAATCGACAGCGTGCCCCTCCCTGGGGGTTGCGCGGTATCTGAGCGCGGTGTCGCGACCAATCAGGGCCGGGCGCGTCGCGGATCCAGTACGCGATGTCGCTGATTTTCGGCGGGATCCTTGAATCCTTCGAGGGCGTCTTTTCCGTGGCGGAATCCTCGGCTCGGGTGTTCGTATGGGCTCCCCTTTTTGGTCCGGGATGTCCTCCGCGGGCCGTCGGAACGCTGGCCAGCCGTTCCGGGCCCGCTTGGACCCTCCGGGATCGCCCGTGAAGGGCGAATTTCGCCTCCTCGGGGGGTGAGGCCTTGTCGCGGCCTTGGCGGTTCCTCGCCGCCCCACCGTGCTAAGTGCGTCCGCTCCGTGCCCCGTGGTCGGACCGCTCACCGCCCTCCTCTCGCCCTGTCGCGTCTCGTCCTCTGCAGCCACTCCACTTCTAGTCGTCGGTCCTCGTGCTCCGCTCCCGAGGCGGTGCCTCGGCGAGGTGCCGTGTTTTCATACAAACAAAATATATAATAAATAAATGTGATACGCGTCGCATTCCGGAGGCCCCCTGGAGATTTCGCGGTCGCTTTCCTGGCTCGCCCGCGGGCGCGAACCCGCGCCCTGTGACAGCGGCGGGGCGCTGCCACGTGCGGCGAATTGTCACGTCACAAGTCATAGGAGGGGGAAATGCGGGAAATTCAAACACATAACTCGCAGGATTTCAGGAAAGATAAGAGTAGGCGACATAACTTAGGAGGAGGGCTTCGTAGCAAAGGGAATATATTCAGGGGGGATAAAGGGAATTTCTTTCTCAGGTACTTAAAAAGCTGGGAGGTTTTATGTCTTGTATCTTCGCACATGAATATAATATGATTAATATCTTGACGGGGGTCGCCGCATGGGCACCCGGGGGAGTCGCGACCATGTTCTTTCGATGCAAACTGAAATTCAAATTATAGTGGTTGCTACGGATACGGTTAATTAATACAATTTCTTCGCGCTTGAGGGGGAGGCAATAGAACCAAGGTTGAGGTGAGGGGGAATGATAAAGGGAATAATAGTGGGAGCCTTTAAGCGGCACAGAGCTGTCAAAATAGCACTCGCATCTACTTCTAAGAATGTCCTTAGACCTCTGAAACATATCAGTAAACGGCAATTTAAAGGGCGGTCTGGTACTCTCAGAAGCCGCCGCTCTTGCCAGAGAGTCCGCCTTTTCATTGCCGGAGATACCCTTGTGGGAGGGGACCCATGCCAGCGTGACACTGAGGTCAGCTTCCTCTAATCTAGAGAATAACGAGCGGATTCGTGAGATTAAATAATTATGGTGAATGATCTTAAAAGACAACGCAGCTTCCAGCACACTCCTTGAATCTGAGAAAATTATGGCAGGTGTAATTCTAAATTGAAGAATGAAGAACAAGGCTTGATAAAGAGCCCAGGCCTTGGCTGAAAAGACGGACGTGTCTGAGGAGAGTTTGAATTGTAGCACTAGAGGAATATCAGGAGAGTACACACTGGAGTCAACCAACAGGCCGGGGCCGAGCTTAGATCCATCCGTGTAAAAGGTGATAGCCGCCTCAATGTATTCTGCGAAGGATGACTGGAAGTAGGCATTAACCTCATGTGAAGAAAGAGAATCTGGGCAATTAAAGGAGACGAAGTTAGGTTTGGTAAACAGAGAATTAAACGAATAGTCAAAAGCCGGGATAGTGACTGTTCTATTGATCTCAGGCATTTGATCGCCAAGTATGCTCTAAAAATGGGAATCATGCTTCTGGCTTTGGCACGCTTATATGGGCTGATGGTATCAAATTCCAGTTCCTCTAGACTTTGGACCACGAGGTTAAGGCGAATGGATAAACTCTTAATCAAGTATTTGTGCATAAGGTATAAGAAACGGAAGCTAAGCGGAGGTTCCTTGGCTTCGTCCAGTATCACATTGATGGGCGTGGATTGACGGTATCCCATGGCGTTGCGTATCAGTCTGTACTGCAGGCGCATAAGAGTATGGAATAAGGTTTTGTTACCCTTGAGTCGGAAGATGAGACATCCGTATTCGATAGCGCTCCTAAAGGTAGTTCGGTAAAGGGTGAGTAAGAGCTGAGGGTGAGCGCCCCACTTAGTGCCTCTCAGGACCGAGAGAATGCTAGCAATCCTCCTGCCCTTGTTCAGCAAGTAGTTAAGATGCATCCTGCCAGACAGTACAGACTCGATGTAGACACCTAAGAATTTAGTATTTGTGACCATCGGAACAGGGACACCTGATATTATAATAATATTGGGCTTCGGAAGAACGAGTGACGAGACTGCCGCATTTTCCCCGGGGGCTTACTGACCGATTTGCCCCAAACACAAGTTTCAGGTTTGATCGCCCACGAAATATTAGACATGAACGATGATGAAAAAACTACACTGGATTCGTGTTCAGCATGCATTACTCTTTATAATCACGTACCTGGAGATTTGGAAAGCAAATATTATTGCAGATATTAAAAAATTTCCATGCGCAGAAAATTTCACTTTCACTTTCCGAAAACACGTTTGTCCTCGTAAAAATCATAACACGGCAGATAACCTGCCGAAACTCCGTTGGTCACATGGGTACCATAAGCAGCGTTTACAATGTTAATAGCGAGTTCGCACAATATACAGGTTCCGAGATATTTGATTTGACACTTTTACCCCGTTGACTGTTTAGCCCCGGTCTCCCCTAACCTGCGCGAACATTCGGTTGTAGATGTCCAAGAGGAAAGCTTTGCATGGGTCTGGCAGAATCTTGATGATTGCAAATCCTATCTGGTCAAGACCAGGAGACGAGGAAGACCTGGAGTCGGCAATCGCTGCGCCCAACTCCGCCATAGAGAATAATTCACCCATCCAGGGTTGAAGACCGACGGAGGTAAGATCCTCACTCTCCATTTCCGATAGGGAGGGAAAAGGAGGGAGAGCACAGAAGGGGGGGCAAAATTTGCTCATCGCAACACGTTGCGACTCCTCGCGGGCACGAAAGTCCACGACAACTCTGTCGTCCTTATTCTTGAAGGCTTTGATTAGATTCCACACGGCTGCTGTGGGGGTCTTGGAATCAAAGGAGCCACAAAACTTACGCCACCCTAACCTCTTCTGCCTGAAGAGCTCCTTGCGACAAACAGAGTTCTGGTGCTTGTACCTCTCACGATTTTCATCGGTGTACTCATGCTTAAGTGCCTCCAATGCCTGCGTGCGCGCGTCAGCCGCGTCTTGGCACTGTGAATTCCACCACGGAGGTGGACGACGCTTCTGATTCAATGGGCGCGGGCACAACCTGCCGCCATCCTTGGCGACCTCAGCGATAGTATCCCTGAAAAACATGACAAAAGAACTATAGTGATAGTCCTTAACAGTATCGCCTAAGGAAGTTAGAGGGGATTGCTCAGCGCGGTCCTGAAGTCTCAAGCAGAGATCTGCCAGCTGTCTATCCGTCAACCTAATATTATGCGAGAATCGCTTGGTTAGACAAGGCTGCTTGCCAACTAGGGTTACCAGAGGATAGTGGTCGCTACCGTGAGCATCGCGTAGTACAACGGACCGACAGGCCGCTGCCATGCCAGACGACACAAGAGCCAGGTCAATTATAGACCAGTTACTACTATGAGTTCCGATGTGAGTCGGATGATCCTAGTTTAATACCATCCAGTTATGAGTTTCGATAAGAGACACCAAGCGATCCCCTTCGGAGTCGCTTGACGGGCAATTCCAGAGAAGATGATGTAAATTGAAATCTCCAACCATCAGCGTCAGCTTGAAATTGGAAGCAAAGTTAAACACATCATTCCAAGCAAAAAGGGGAGTGACCACGTTAGGATGTTTATAGACGTTAATCAGCAAAAACTCCTCGTGTTTCTCTAAAGGAATACTTACAGCAATGAGCTCAAGAGATGGGTGGACAACGAACGGGGGCAAGACCTCGCTGTATCTTAAACCGGAGCGCATGAGAAGGCAGACGCCTCGTACGCCAGGACCATCAATATCTCTTCTCAACGTCTCAAAACCCTTGACGGAAAATTTATTGTTAGAATGCAGGAGCGTCTCTTGTAGGCAGAGTACGTCGTGATTTGGCGCCAAAACTTGTATATCGGGTAATTTACCCGCTGCTCCTCTGCAATTCCAATGTAAAATGTTAAGGTTAGGTACACAAGAAAACTTAGAGTTATGGGGTGGAAAGAGGAGAGAAGTTATTACTGCAATAAGCAGAGAGATTTTGACTATTCAAACCAGGAGCCTGTTGAGTAGGCGAGAACGCATACCTAGAAGAAAATAACATATTCTGTAAGTTGTTAAGAAGAAATTCTTCTAAAGAACGTAGAATGGGCTGTATAATAAATGCTAAATTCGGCGGGAGGCCGCGCAGGGGACCGGAGGAGGAAGTAGAGACAAAAGCAGATGAAGGTGAAAGGGGGGGAGAAGATTCTAAACCCGGGGGAGGTACATTAGTAAAAGAAGGGGGGTCAGAATCATCGCGTGAGTTATCAGAAGCAAAGGGGGAAGGGGAAGGCGAGGGAGGAGGGACGATGTCGTCCTTTGAGAATCCATAACGGGCCTGCCCATTAGGATACAAAAGTTCATTTAAGTGGGCTGGAGTGTAACCAGACATAGGTCTAAGCCTAGAACTGGGTTTATAAGCGGACGGAAAAGATCTCAATTGAGGGGTGGAAGGACGGGGGGATTGATGCCCCCGTGTTGATTGTGTAGGAGCGCCAGCATTAGCGCCATTGAAAGCCCCAGGTCTAGTCACGACTTGCGCGTATGAGAGAAATTGATCAAGTGCCGGGTTGATTTCAGGATCCAGCAAGTCAAAACTGTTGGCCACCGGAACCCGAAAGGAGTTGGCAAACGAGGAGGGAACCTCCGGGATTAACGGAAAATTACGGAAGTCAAGTCTAGGATCGGTCATATTACCATGCTCTTCCATACGAGGGTTGCGAAGCTTCTTTTTAGCCGCAGTAAATGAGATGTTCTCCGCAGCAGCCAGCGACTTAACCTGTTTATGCTTGATGATTGCACTGCAGTTATTGAATGTGGCCAAATGTTCCCCTCCACAGTTAAGGCAACGATGGGGGGGGGGAGGGTTCCTTCCGAGGGCATATCACCTTTTCGTCATGTTTATCCTCACCGCAGTACAAGCAGCAAGGTCGGCTTTTACATTGTGAACCCACGTAGCCCACCCTAAAACATGAATAGCATGTGCGTGACTTAGGCACAAAGGTATTAACATTACCGGCAAAATTAATGCGAATTGAAGTTGACGGGACAACACGAGACTCATTGTCGACAGTAATTCGACGATTCAAACGTTCGATACGGAGCACTTTGACCGGCGATTCTATATATTGTTTAATCCACTCGAGACTGTACCTGTCAGGTACGTCCCTACACGAAACACTTTAAAAGAAGGAATGTAGGATTTAAGTTTGGCTTTCTTCAATGCTGGATTGTCAATAAGGTTATTTGCGGCTGTCGCTGTGCGCATATCAACAACTCTCGCGCGCCCGACCTTTTTGGTCTCAATAAATTCATTATAAGCAATCTTGGATATCACCTCACTAACCGCCAATGGGTGAAGAGATACAGAGCTTTCGTCATTGGCCGGCGTAATAAAAACCGAGAAGGGACTACGGTCCGTATTGCCGTAGCTATATTTCTCTTCAATGTTTAATATCGAAGGAGATTCCGATTCTCCGGGATTCGGAGAAATTTACGTAGAAACTCTAGATTCTTTGCGAGATGACATAAATACCTGATTTTGCATCCCCTTCCTTTTACGTTCATTGACAACGGGTCGGGCAGTAGATTGAGTTACGACCGGCGCCGAGGCCGTCGGCTCTGTATATTGACCTTGGGATATCACGCAACTCGGCGGTGTAACCGGCTGCGGGGTGGGCGACACCATTTCAACTTCTGTATCCATCAGGGGAGATTGATCCACTACATTCGCAGTTACGCGATCCGAATTACTATAATGCGTCAAAAGAATATCATCTCCGGGAATTCCGGTAGGAAGAGGCACTTTACACGACAACGCGTCGCTACTCAGATGCTGCGACATAAATTCAGTATGCTGTTCGAGAGGAATTGAAGTACGAGGTATCACAGGATGAGGAATGGGATTCCTGGAATCCAAGGAATTGCGACGGGGGAGGAGCCCCGGGGCCCCTCCATCAGAACCGCAAGAGGCCAAAGCCTCTTGCATCGTTAGCGACAGTCAGAAATTAAAGGATTTATATGATTCAGCCACAGTAATTGTCAATAAACACGCACACGGATAAGACCGCGGGCAAATTGACCGACTACAGCGTTCGGAAGCACTTCTTCTTCTTCTTCTTGCACCCAATGGCTTTCTGGCTCCAACAGAGCCACAGTGCCACTATTATGAAGCAAATAAGAGAGCCCCTTTGGGGATTTAGGCCCCCTCTTGCGACTAGCAGCTGAGGTAATAACCTCGAGTCCGTTAAAGATTCTAACGTAGAGTCGATAACACAGATAAATGCAAACAATATCGAGAATTAATAAAATACCTTAATTAACTTAAATAAATAGCTAAGCGGTAAACAAAGCTCGTAGGCGGCGAATTCGTAATAAGCGGAATACATACAATTTAATTTGAGTTTACAAGTACTCAGCAAATTCCATATCAATTTCACTCAAAACTGAGAATCTACTTTCATAAATTGGTATAATATAAGAGAGCGTATCTTTGAACAAGACCCCGTTATTACGTAAATATTATAAATGCTACACAAATGTATCATAAACATCTCAGAATATACTCTAAATCGCCGAGATCCATATAAGTCCAGGTTTAAGAGAAATATTATTAACGACGAATTCCAAAATTCCAATGACAATGTAAACATTGCCACTGAGCGCAAGAAACTAGAAATCACAAAGCTCAATAATAAGAATCGTAGCTATGAATACGGTGAATTCCAATAACGATATAAACATCGCCATAAATACACCAGTGGCATGTTCCAACGAATGGAATTCAAAATAATAAACGAGGCAAACACGAGATATCTATAATTCATAAAAATTAGAACTAACTTATAATTCCAAATAGTAAACGGATATAAGATTTCCTAAAGATGATCACAAAATAAAAGAATTGCTAAACTATTAATGCCATCAAATCATAAAAATAATAAACGAGGCAAACACGAGATATCTATAATTCATAAACATTAGAAGTAACGTATAATTCCAAATAGTAAACGGATATAATTGAAAGACTAAACGACATGCATGACTCAATTAAGTATAAGCGGCAAATATGTAGTAAGCGGCACACATATCGATAAATGACGTGCACCGGACAGAGCGTGCTCTGTCCTGCCGGGTGTCCCCGGTTGCCGTCTACGTGTACTGCGGAGGAGAGTACTCCTCCCAGTCGGGAGTTCCCGATTGCACGCAGCATCCTGACATCCTGTCGGAATCTTCGCGTCGCGTATCCACACGCCATTACAACGCGCTCGTCCGTACAGCCCCGCGTGCTGTACCCACCTCGCGCTATTATAATCCACGCCTAATCGCTCCGCGTGCCGTACCCGCCCCGCGCCAGACTTATACCTTGTTTACGCGAGCGTTACTTCTGTAGTAACTTACAATAATTCACTCAGATTATCGTAACTTACGATAAGTCACTCCGCGTAAACGGGGGTGAGTAGCCATTGACTACATTACGATAATAGAAGCAAGTTACTGAAAATAGCTAAAGGTACAATTTCACGGAGCGAAGAAAAGCCAGCGTTTTACCCCCACTCCTCAATTTTCGTCAAGGTTGGCGTTACGGCGTTGCTTAGCTAAAAGTTCAACCAGTTGAACTTTTAGCGAAGCAACGCCGAACGCCGAAAACACGTGGTGACACAGAGATAAATAAGTACACGTGGTGACACAGCAAGAACGAAGTTAATAAATTTTTAGAAAGAAGTTAAATAATTATAAGTATGGCTGAAGGGACGGATAATTTTACATCGCCAGAAAATACAAACGAAGTTAGTATCTATATATTATACAGTACTAAGCATAGAACAGAATGTAGATATATAAAGAAACATTTTTTTAGAACATAAGGATCATGGCCAAATATTACACCAAGATTACATTAACTCGCATGGCTGAGTTACTAGATCTTCCGACTGAAGAAACAGAAGCATGTCTTTGCAATTTGGTAGAAACTGGAGTAATCAGCGCGCGTACAGATCGCCCAGCTGGCGTAGTCCGTTTTACTGGAACGCAAGAACAAGCTGCTCTTCTAGATACAGGGGCTGCATCGTTATCGAAATTGATGGGCCTTGTAAATCATACTATACATTTAATTCATCAAGAGAAGATGGTGGCCGTTGCGCAATCTTGAAATTGGTATATGTATCTATATCACGCTCGTGTATATTATCGTATCTCATGTTATAGATTTTAATTTTATTTTCATTTAACAACAGCATATTATTTGTAGATTTATTAACAAATTAACTTGAATTATGATTTTGGATTGTAAAAACACTTTTTGTTTATATTTTTTGGTATTTGCTATGTAATTCGCACATAGCTACTATATTTAAACAATATTGAAAATATTGTTTATTTAGTATCTATGGAAATTCTGTATTTAGAAATTATACTCATTGCAAATAATTTTTTTCTATTGATCACTAATTGTAATGTAATACAATAAAAATAGAAAATTTATATACAAAATAACTTATTATGTCCAATATGTCCTAGCTTGGATAATAGAAATTGAAACTGCGATCAGCCTTCCGCTATAATACATCCATAAGGTAAAATAATCGTTCTGCTTTTTAGCTTAAAAAAAATGCATTTCTAGATGCTTTATTAATTTTTAAGAACTACACACACACACACATAGGTATATATATATATATATAACTTTTTGGTCGCAACAAACGGATATGAAAATTATAAGTAATTATTAATGTATTTCCTATTTCAAATAGAAAAGACACAGACACATTTATTTACATACATCTTTCATATTGCCACGGCACTGCTCCCTCGTTATTAAAATAACGACAAAATTCATTTCGAATTTCGATGCATTGTCGGGCACTCGTGTTCGATCTACAGTTTAAGATGTCTCTGAATGCGCATCCATCTTCCATGATGACACGCCAAGACCCTGGTCCGAAGCCATTTGAACAGTGCGGATCATCGACATCGATCAAACCCGGAGGCACATATGCGTTCTCATCAATGTCCTGCCGGCGAAGCCAATTATGCAAACAAACAGTTGCTTGAACCATTAACTTTGCGTTATCAGGACTGGCGACAATTGGTTTTCTGTATACTCTCCATTGACTGGCGAGTATACCAAATACGTTTTCTATTATTCGTCTCGCACGACTCAGACGGTAATTGTACATTTCTTGCTCTGGTGTAAGTCCTCTACCTGGATACGGACGAAGCAAGTATGGCTTCAAAGGAAAGGCTTCATCTCCCACAAGACAGTATGGTAAAATTGGTCCTCCTTCTCCAAGCGCTGCTGGTTGTGGAATATTCATTCTACCTTCTTCGAACGCTTTCCCCATAGCACTTTCTTTGAAGACGCCACCATCACTTCGTCGTCCGTATGCCCCGATATCCACAAAACGTATTATATAATTTGCATCGCAGATAGCCATGAGAACTATGCTGTGACTGTGTTTATAATTATAAAACGTTGATCCAGCATTTTTGGGACACTAAAAATAAGAATTGTTATTTCAAATTGTACTTCTTATTAAATTATATCGTATACCAACAATGATTTTACGTACTTGAATGGTGACGTGCTTGCCATCAATGGCTCCAATGCAATGAACGAAATTCCATCTTTCGTTAAAATCATTGGCGATATCCACCCAGTCTCCTTCTTCCAGTCGACCCGGAAGAACTAAAGGGCATAAAACATCCCATATTTCTTTGCAGGTTTCATGGATGATATTACCCGCTGTTGTCGCTCCCACGAGATATTGGTAGGACATCGATATCATGGAGTCCCCGGAAGCAAGATATCTATAATATTTAATATATAATATACCAATATTCACGCATTAAGAAAAAATGTATAACGTTGTTACGTTTATACACTACAAAAAACACTAAATTAAAAATTAAATTGGATCAAGCAAAACAAACCTCAATGTTAATGCCAACCGTTCAGCTGGTGAGATACTTTGTCGAATGACGTCCTGCTTTTGCAATCTTGGTCCAACCATGCCCAACAATTCTTCCAACTGAGTTGCGGTCATCCGAAAATAATTGTGGAAACGTATGTCCTCCAATATTAACTTCGGGACCGACGCAAAGAAAAAACTATGTACATCACGATTTTCAAAAATGGGTGCTACCCAAAACCTTTTCTTCGTGTATCTTCTTTTCTTTTTCATTAAATATATAGCTGTAGCGGCTATGCGTCGTCTCCTTACAACCTCTGCTGCAACTGCAGCTGCCACTGTACGTCTATAATAATCAACGTACGCGATGTACTGTCTATAATAAGTGGAGTACTCCATTTTTATTATACACAGTTCTTGTCGGTTAAGTAGCGTTAGCTCAGCGTTTAAATGCTACTTTGCATTGCGTGGAGTAGGGGTAATACGCCAGCTTTTCTTCGCTCCATGAAAATGTAAGGGGCGATAGCGTTAGCTATTCTACGCTGGCTTTACAGTGAGGTGGAGTGGGGATAAACGCTGGCTTTTCTTCGCTCGCATGAAATTTCAGCTTAATACTTTCCGTGCTAATACCTCGCGTAAACGACGAATTTGATTCTCAAGGGTGCACAAGAGTTCAGCCGTCAATATTTCTTGATGTTGTTTGGCGAAAACAGCAATAGTACTCACAATATTACCTGTCGAATCCATTTTGACTTATTATTTGAAGTTTGAACTGATAACCTCTAAATCGCATTTACGTCTTTTAAAAATACCGCGTATGTAGAGAGGAACCTCACGACAAACCGTAGGACTTCGCGCCTGCGTAAACGACTCTCAAAAAGTCTCGCAGAATACTACGCACGCGTAAACGGTAGAAAATTAGGGACCGCGTAAACGCAGAGCGCCGCCGCGTAAACAAGGTATTAGGTATTTACGTGAATCCTGTAAATTAAGCGCCGCCTACTTACACGCGTTACTTACGCCCCACGCGGGCCATCGACCGCGCTACTTTCACTTTTCGCGACGCCCCACGTGGGCCATCGACCGCGCCCATCGACCGCGACACGAAGCGTCCCGTCAACTACCGCCGTAGGCCGACCCCGCAGATCCGGGAAACTACCGCACATCACCTTGCGATCACTTTATACGCGAATTATAAAGCGAATTCACATTTATAACAACCACGCGACAAATAAATTGTAAAAGCGATACCGAGGCTGTCGCCTTGTTTCAATATTGTAATTCTAACAAACTCAGTTTATAATAAACTTTCCGTACATTACAAAACACCGTTATCTCGTCTCTTCCTCCGCGCCTGTTTCTCGACCCTGACCAAGCCGCGAGCTAAGATTCGAGCATCGGGAAAACAGGTTGTTTTATAAAATAATTCCATATAAAACATCCTGAGTACTCTCAACCTCGTCGACAAAGCTGGTGATTTGCTAGGATCAGGATCGGGACTGGAAGTCGTGAGCAGCGGACAGGTCTGGTCGGAATGCTGGCTCACGACGGAGTCTTCTAATTAGGCAAATTCGTTGCCTTTTTATACCCCCTGGGCTCGTTATTTCGGTAGCGGGGGGTAGCGCTGACGCGGAGCCGCACGTGGCGGGGACGTCGGGCCGGAGTAGGGGCACCGAGCGCTCCGGCGTCGCGAACGCGCTCGATACTGTTCGGGCGCGTACGGATATCGATCCGTTTGTCCCGAATCGATATCCGGCGGCGAGTGCGCCGACTTTAATCGTTTAAAAATATGTGGGGGCATTCCGCCCCCGTTCTTCGCCCGACAGATGGTCGGTCGGGCGGCTCGGCTGGTGGACGGCCGGAACAATGCATATTCAGGGGTGCATCGTTACAAATTATAATCATTATTCAAGTCGTCGAATCTATCTGTGATCTGACATAAGCGGCGAACTCAAATTAAGCGGCATACAAATTGATTTCATATGATGAATTCACTCACGACCCAATAGGTCAATGAAATATCAATAAGCATCAAGAATACAATTCAATTCAATTATTAGAGTATATAAATATAATTCTCATAATCGACGAGCTCAAATTAAGCAGCATACAAAAGATTTCATATAACCAATTCACTCACGACCCAATAGGTCGGTCAAATATCAAAGAGCTCCATAACAAGAAAACAAAGCGAATCAAACCAAAAGATATCAAAATCACAAGACAACAAATAGCCTTAACTATTTTTCACACATTAAAGAAATAAAACTCTTCATGTATCAAATATATGTCCTCAAAATCAACCGTATATATTTTAGAAATAAAGCCACAAGGGCAGATAAACGAACCTAAGATACAGTACACAAATACACCTTTACACATAGAGTAAACATAACACGCTATACAGATAATAAAGCCACATACTAACATTCCTTCATATGTACATCACCTGATCAGAGACCACTCAATTATTTATCCAAATAACAAGGTCGCATCACGACCAAAGCAAAACAAACAGCTCGCATTCCAGGCCTCCCCCCGTGCACCAAAAGGAAGCCCGAAAGACTATTTAACCTGATAAACATACCTAAAAACAAAAAAACAGAACATCACAAAGACTCGACATACATTCTCGCCCATGATAATAAACAACAAAATGGATCCTAAACTAAACTAAACCTAAAGGAACTGTATAAGTATCACAAAACATATAATAAAAATTCAAATACATTTATATGGGTAGTAAGAAAGGACATTCCTACACTTAGAAAAATAATCTAAAAAGATTAGATCTAAACAAGCAAAAGAAAATAAAAGCAAAGAAAAATAAATGAAAACCAAAATACACTTTCAAAACAAACACATTACAGTATAAATGGGTGAAACATTATAACTAAATATAAAACAAGGAAAAAATATATACAAAAAATATATGATCGGAGACTTGAGAGCCACATGATACCCACCTAAGTATGATGCCACTTCAAGCTCCTAAAAATACAATTAAATGCCTCCAAATCAATCTCAGAACAGAAAATGGTTAAGGCTCAAATTTAAACTTAATATAAATCGTTATTTTGCTCTAGAGAATCGAATATTCATAATTATAACTTAATTTCCTTCCTCCAGTCACACGCACAGAAGAGTCAAAGTCAAATAACAGACTCAAGTACGATGCCACATCACACTAATTTCCTCTCTATAGTCAAATACGCAGAAGAGTCAGAAAACTAATCTCATTATATCATTCAAAGTACTTAACTTCCATCACAACACCAGTGTTCGGAGAATCTTCTTCCCGACTGTAATATTCGCAAACTCGATGCACTCAACAAGCAACAAATAATAATAAAACTCAAACAAATAAAGACATCAAAAGAGGGAGCCCGTCACAGACGAAATCTTCATGATGAATCTGAGGCGCCGAAAGCATGAGCCGACGTCCGTACCGGACGCCGGCTCAAGACGGACCCGTTCGGAAGCACAACTGCGCGACCGCAGACTCGTCACAACACGACACGGTTGATCGCTATTACGCAGTTGAAACACGCGGAGATAGGCGGGAGAAGCGGCGCTGCGCGCCGCAAACACGTCTGCCCTCTACGGTGGTTGCCAAGCGAATCGCTCATCCTGACGTGTAGGCCGGCGCGAATCGCGCCGGACGTAACAATAGGATATAGGCGAGGTATTTAAGCGATGTAATTTCAAACGATGTTACGCACTGAAGACCACATTGAAGGTCGGAACGTTTGTATTATGTATTATTTTTCTTAATTTTAATATATGACTTGAGCGCCAACAGCAAGCTTTGTTCGCTAGCCCTTCTCTTAATTGGTTATATGATTAAATTATAAATTCTTTCTTTCTACTTATTTTGCAAATTAAGCAGTATTAATTGTTGTAGGAGCTGTTTTTTAGAGCGCGCCTTAATTTTTTCTGAAGCTAAAATATGATCTTTTTTTTAGCGAAAAATCGCATTATTGAATTTAGAAGCCTGCCTTATTTCGTCAAAATTGAAAATTTTTAAAATTATTTTTTAAATCACAATAAAGATTAGATCTATTCATATATTTCAAGAATTTCTTGGGTTTTTTTTTGGTGTTAGAGAAACTTTAAAAATGACAATAGCTGCGTTCAGCAGAGAAAACTTTGCAACCGTTGTAAAATTTAGAACTTTGGTGCATGCTTTTAATTTTTGTCGAAGCTAAGAGTAGGACACCAATCAAATTCACGATCAATTTTACAACAGTTGCAGAGGTTTCAGAGCAGCTTCCTCTGCTGAATGTATAGCCATATGGTTACTGCAAGCCGCTACACTCTACAGCAACGAACAAACCAGGTATAAATGGTTATACCGGCGCCATATTTATTAATATTTTTATTACAAAATTTTATGATATCATTAACTAAAATATGTATGAAAAACTGGTAAAAATCTCGCTAAAATAACAATTATAATATAATAGTTTTCATTTAAAAATTCGTAAAAATAAGTATTTTTTAAATACTCTTCTGGATAGGGATATAAGTCCTTTCTCTCTTCTTAATAACCAAAGAGCGCCAGCCTGTGTTCTATGGATAAAAATAAAGAAGAAAAAATGGTATGTATAAACAATAAACATAGGTTCATATAGCTTTATTAAAAAAATTATAGAAAAATATAAAAGTCTATATATATGTATATAGTGATGTAAAATCTGGCGATCTTGAAGGCATCAGACCATCCAATTGAATTCACATGTTTTGTCATGTTTATTAGTTAAATTAAAAATATTTTCTTTTAAATGTTGCTTTAGTCCAGATTTTTTTCGTGTAAAATAATTGACAATGCGAATACTTTAGAATTAATTGTATTTCAACAATTGCTAATATATATTTATAGCTATTATGTATACACCTTTATCTATATAAATAAGATTCTCTGTTCGAGAACAATACCAAAAATAATAAAATTAGCTTGATTAATAAAAGCTGTGGGTAAGATTAATAGTCAACTTAATAATCAAGTAGTAGATAGAGATACACTTTATTTCGACAATGCTATATTGCATGTAGATATCATAAAATAACAATTAATACGATGTGTAAAAATTAAAAAACTAAGATAATTGAGGTATTCTTCTTAGGAATATTTCAGTTCAGAGCAAGAAATAATTTCATACTTTATTTTTACTTTAGAAATGGCTTCATATTTAACTCTAATCAGAAACTATTTGTATTAAGTTTTTGGTATTATTATTAAATCGCCTATAATTTACATTCCTTTTCTGAAAGCTATCAAATAATATAGTGCGTTTTGATGATATGTCTATGCATTTTGATATATGTATATCTATGTGCATATTTGTAACAATTATTATTATTATTATAAAGTTTTGTATTTTACATCCTTATTTATCAATTTTTTATTTTTAACAATTGTAAAATACAATATTTAATTTATATCAATTTACAATCAATAATTTTTACAACGTTTTTATAATCCAAAAAATCCTGTGATAAGTGCGAATTAAAGGGAATATTAAAAATTATATGGATTATTTAATATAGGTTTATTCTCTCTTACTTTGAACATTTCAGACGCGTTTATATACATACGAAATCTTCTATATATACATATAAAATAGAATAAGAAACCTTGATTGAAAATCGATACAAATGGCGAGTGACAATTATCGCTTAATCACAACGTTTTGACCCGGGGGATTGGGTCCTTCTCAAGTGTCTTGCAACAAAAAATCGGTAACGCGAAAAATTAATAGGCGATCATATTTAAAAGCTAACGGTACATGATGGAAATAATAAGATATCCTACCTATATAGACTGGCATGGAACTATCGCTCTTACATGAACATCTCAAGAATATGAAGATTTTTACCGAAAAAGTCATATGTCAAAAGCTAAACAAAAATCTTTTCGTTAAGAGGCGTCATCAAGTAAATATAAAGTTTAAAATAATGGAGATAATTACATGTTCGATATTGTAGAACACTTGATGTAAATTTCATAATGTTAACATGCATAATGCATATAGACAGAACGGTTACAAACGGAGTCACACGGCTAGAAGACGACGACCGGTCGAGAGCAAACAAGCAACTGACACGAATAAGAAATGTTATAAGGTTAAAGAAGTAAACATAGCGGATTTATAAACTAGAGATAACTTTGTCGTATATTGGATTTAGATTTTCGGTGTCTTTTTGTAGATTGATGGTGTTCGCTTGATTTTTAATAAAGAACATTTCCGCTATTTCACGTTTTCTAACATTCTTTTCTTTGTGTAGTATGTCTACATCAGACCATTTAAAGTCGTGTCGACAAGCTATACGGTGCTTGCTTACCACCGAACGGCAGCCGTCGTCCTTTCTAATATCGTTCTGGTGCTCATTAATACGCGTTTGCAAATGTCTTTTCGTCTGCCCAATGTAAGATGCGTCACAATTACCGCAGTTCATCCTATGTACCAGCTCAGTTTTGCGGTCCTTATCGAGTCTATCCTTTCCCTTCTGAATTATTACGTCAAGTTTCTTCAGGATGGTGTACATGAAGAATAGAACTAAGGAGGTCGAACTCCCATAGGCGATGCGTCAGATTCATGAGCCCAAAAGTGGTTGTCGATATTAGTTCGAAGTGCTAATCGAGATGTCGCTTCCGTCCCATTACTGAGTATTCATGTATACAGTGCGAGTGTATGTTAGTAGATTACTACACTCGAGATAGTCGCGATCAGCTGGATATAGTTTACGCGAGCGTTATTTCTGTAATAACTAATTGCGATAATTTACTCGTTTACGTGGAGTAAATTATCGTAAAGTTACTGTAGAAGTAACACTCGCGTATAAAACATAGAATAAGTGAAGAAGAACGATTTTCTGAAATAAAAACTGTGTGCTCATTTCCCGGTTGTAAATCGGGAAGTCCTAGTGAAAGGAGAAATAATAAATTACATGGTTTAATGAATAAAACCATGTTTAAATTTCCACGAGCGGTTTGTATTATAGAAACTTGGGTATTGTTTATAGAAACTTGGGTCCATAAGTGCGCTAAGCTCAAAGAAATGCTACGCGGAGCAATTTCTCCTGCGGACCCCATATCCTATCTCCTCTCCTGTATCTTCCCCCACTGCCAGACCAGATGTCAGTTTGTCGATCGTAGCGCTGTCGGTGTATGGTTTTCGAACTACTACTGTAACCGGGTTTTGGGCTTACTCGAAACATGAAGTTCGACCTCCTTAGTTCTATTCTTCATGATGGTGTATATTGTATCAAGACCTACTCTATTTAGTGTAAAGCGTATATCTTCGCTGAGACCCTTGACAAACGGTATGGTTAAGTATAATCTACGGGCATCAAAAGCATCGATGCGTTTGTTGTCGTCACTAGCACGAGGGTAACGGAGCTGTTTTAATCTGGTATTGATTTGTTTATTAATTAGGTTGTCAGCGTCGTTGCAGATCTTCCTAAATAAGCCCGAACACGTTAATTATATAGATCGATTTATTTTGAAGGAATTCAAAACATGTAAAAGATTTTTGCGGGATAACAACAATGTTTTTGTGATTAAGGCGGACAAAGGTCAGATCTTATGGATAAAAGTGATTATACAAACCGAATGATTGACCTTCTTAACGACGAATCTACTTATAAAAAACTCGCACATTGCTTCCTCATAGCTTTTAAGGGGGCATATACCTTTCTCGGCCTCAAAAAATAGGCATATTTCGCGATTTTTTTTTCAACAATAAAGAAAAATGTTTAAAGGTAAGGGTTTTTGTATAATAAAGTGCATCTATTGTAGTTATAAAAAAATCTTTATTCGTTATTTTTAATGAAACATCCCCCCTCCCCCTGCAGCCCCTTGAAATAGGTCCCGCGCAAAATTGCGGTACCAAAGATATCTCCGTGCAGGATCATCTGAAACACAAAAGGATTACAGGATATTAAAGTTCAATAAATTTTCTAGTCCTTGACTCATCCGTTTTTGAAAATTCAAATTTTCGACAAAATGGCGGACTGTCAAAGTTTTACTAAAATTTTACTATAACTTTGACAGTCCGCCATTTTGTCAAAAATTTGAATTTTTAAAAACGGATGAGTCAAAGACTAGAAAATCTATTGAACTTTAATATCCTATAATCCTTTTGTGTTTCAGATGATTCTGCACGGAGAGATCTTTGGTACCGCAATTTTGCGCGGGACCTATTTCAAGAGGCTGCCACAAGGGGGGATGTTTCATTAAAAATAACAAATAAAAATTTTTTTTATAACTACAATAGATGTACTTTATTATACAAAAACCCTTACCTTTAAACATTTTTCGGTAATTATGTAGTAATACGGACCACCCTCCGATGACCTTGACCTTGACATATTTTGTCAAGGTCACCCTCCTGAGTGACCTTCAGAAGTTTTTAGCCGGCGGTCGTTATTCGTTAAAAAGTTATTAACAAAAAAAGTTTGACAAATATAGCAGTTATTTTAAGTATTGAAAAGCATAAACGACCTTGACCTTGATGTTGTCAAGATCACCCTCTTGAGTAACCTTCAGAACGTTTTAGCCGGCGGTCATTGTTTATTAAAAAGTTATAAACAAAAAAAGTTTAGTGGGAAAAATTATTTAAAGCAGTGAATTGTTGGTATATTGAAAGGAAAGTTATTTAAAGCAGAGAATAGTTGGTATATTGAAAAGTATATGCACAATTTTATGTATTAAAAAACGTGAATACAAATATTCTCTACTTTAATCATGGCAAAAGCATGTTAAAGCTTTGTTAAAGGAAATAATAGTTGGTTATTGACAAAACCTATAGGTTAGTGACGCGCTTTACAAGTATGTGCTTTCTAAGTTGAAGCACATACAAAGCACACACACTTGTAAAGCGCGTCACTAACCTATAGGTTAGTGGCGCGCTTCACACGTATGTGCTTTGTAAGTTGAAGCACATACAAAGCACACACTTGTAAAGCACGCCACTAACCTATAGGTTAGTGACGCGTTTTACAAATATGTGCTTTGTAAGTTGAAGAACATACTCTCTATTCTCTGCTTTAAATAGTACTTTTCTTAATATACCAACAATTCGCTACTTTAACTAACTTTCCTTCGTTCATACATGTACTATTTCCACGTACATATTAGTCGTTCATGTCTTGTAGTACTTAAAATAACTGCTATATTTGTCAAACTTTTTTTGTTAATAACTTTTTAACGAATAACGACCGCCGGCTAAAAACTTCTGAAGGTCACTCAGGAGGGTGACCTTGACAACATATGTCAAAGTCAAGGTCATCGGAGGGTGGTCCGTATTACTGCATAATTACCCTTTTTTCTTTATTGTTAAAAAAAAAATCGCAAAATATGCCTATTTTTTGGGGGCCGAGAAAGGTATATGCTCCCTTAAGTGTGCAAGTAGAAACTTGCACAATTGCTTCCTCATAGTTTTTAAGGTCAGTTCTTATGGATAAAAGTGATTATACAAACCGAATGATTGACCTTTTTAACGACGAATCTACTTATAAAAAAACTCGCACATTGCTTCCTCATAGCTTTTAAGTGTGCAAGTAGAAACTTGCACATTGCTTTCTCATAATTTTTAAGTGAGCAAGTAGAAACTTGCACATTGCTTTCTCATAGTTTTTAAGTGAGCAAGTAAAAACTTGCACATTGCTTTCTCATAATTTTTAAGTGAGCAAGTAGAAACTTGCACATTGCTTTCTCATAGTTTTTAAGTGAGCAAGTAGAAACTTGCTCATTGCTTTTTCATAGTTTTTAAGTATACAAATTAGAAACTTGCACATTACTTAAGTAACATTTTATTTTGTTTATAAAGCTTCCTCTATGAGGAAGCTTGTTTTTCTTTGATGTATAATTATTAGTAAATATTTATTAATTTGGCTTTAAAATTCGGCATAGCGCCTTCTACGCTCTTTAATTTGATACTCCCAACCACAGGATGGACACTGCAACAAATGCACATCATTCTGTCTTTCGCTTTTACGATCTAATATATCAAGATTATTTGGTATATATGTAGTGTTTGAATGCAATAAATAAAGGTAAATGTTTACAATTAGGGCCCCAACGAGAAATCAATCGCCACTTAAATATGTTGTAGGGGAGGTCTTTCTGAGTAATTCTACGCAAGAAAAAAGTGGGGGACGGCATTGGTTTAGAAGATATAGCAAATTGAAATTTGCTTAATTAACAGTTATTTTGAGTATTTGAAATATATATATGAGAGACTAATATACCAAAGTACATGCGTGGACAAAGGAGCGCTTTCCACACAAGTCGGGGGTTGCGGGGGGGGTCGCCCCCTCCCCCACCTGCACCCTCCCTCTCAACCCTGTATAGGGTGGACCTCGCTTCAACTTACAAAGCGCATACTTATAAAGCGCGTCACTAACCTATAGGTTTATAATATCTAATAAAAAGCATTAAAATTATGAAATTTCAATTTGTTATATTTTCTAAACCAATGCCGTCCCCCACTTTATTCTTGCGTAGAATTACTCAGAAAGACCTCCCCTACAACATATTTAAGTGGCGATTGATTTCTCGTAGGGGCCCTAATTGTAAACATTTACCTAAATAAATTCAATATTTAATAACAGCAAATTTAAAATAGAAGACAATGAGACAATTAACGACGACCAGATTTTATAGTCTCACTTAATTGACGTTACGGCTCTTTACACTAACATCCCGAAGGAATTAGTCTTTAAGGCTATAGAAAATAGATGGAATGAGATTTCTGTGAACACTAAACTTAGCTTACAACAGTTCTTATATGCTATCGATCTCGTTCTAAGTTCCACTAGCTTCTCTATTAACGGTCAAATATATGAGGAAATTTTTGGTAGCCCCATGGGTTCCCCTCTTTCCTCAATCTTCGCGGACATAGTCATGGACGACTTAGAAATACACTGTTTAAATGCACTCGGTTTTGTTATTTCGATCTTTTGCCGATACGTGGACGATATCCTCACTGTAGTCCCCCGAGGGGAGCTAAATAACATACTCGATGTATTTAACGGCTACCACCCTCGCCTTAAATTTACGCACGAGGTGGAGAACAATGATTCCCTTCCGTTTTTGGACATGTTCGTTGTTAGGGAAGGAAACAACTTACTAACTAATTGGTACCGTAAACCCACTTTCTCTGGCAGGTACATCAACTTCTTTTCGAGTCGAGTCACCCGCGGTTTAAGTACAAGATTAACACAATAAATAGCCCTTGTAACCATCTCCGATAGAAAACGATTAAAAACGGCTATATATACAGATATCTGTATCGTTTTTAATCGTATCTTATCGGTTCTATCGTTGCATATTCAGAAGAGAGATAAAACATTAATCGAATCGAATCGGTTTCGATCCGAATAAGAAAATAACTATACAAATTTTATAGTTATGAATCGTTTTCTATATGTACAATTATTGCCCGTCTTAATTAATCGTATATACACGATATAATATATATCGTTATTTATGGTAATAATTTTGCCGCATGCATTAATACGGATATATAAGAATAAAATGATAGACATCTCATCGATATTTATACGACTTAACCGAACCGATACATCTATCGTTTCTTATCAGAATTATCTGACATACAACTTATCATCTTCTTTACGACAGCAAATCGGTTCGTTTTCTATCGTATATCAATGATATAAATTGAATCGTTTGAAAGCCCTCTACTTTGCATATGTTTTTATAAGGTTAAAACGATAGACATCTCGTCGATATTTATACGACTTAACCGAACCGATACATCTATCGTTTCTTATCAGAATTATCTGACATACAACTTATCATCTTCTTTACGACAGCAAATCGGTTCGTTTTCTATCGTATATCAATGATATAAATTGAATCGTTTGAAAGACAAGTATCCCAGAATCTCAAGCCAGAATCCCAAGTATTTTGTAACGTGAGTTTCTAATAGAATATAGTAAATAAACTCCTTACAGAAAAGTATTACTGGTTGGTCAGTAATTTATTACTGAGTCTAGTGATTTTTTACTGTCGACTAGTATTTTATTCTTGTATTTAGTCAGTATTTTAACTACTGGCAAATGAGTAATATCTAGTAGTATTAGTAGTTCTTCCGGGATTCGAAGTACTGATACAAGTACTGCAGTATTTGCTTATATAGTAAAAAAGTACTGAAGTATTAGAGATTCTAGTAGTTGAGCTTAGACGTGAAGTACTGATAGAATGAGTAAGTAGTTTTCCTAGTAATTCATTACTTGGTCTAGTACTTAAGTACTGGTATAGATGAGATTCAACACTGAGGCGGCAAACGCCTGAACTACTGAATTCATATAATTCATTTAAGGATCGACAGGAGTCATTTATTACTAGAATCGTAAAATCCGTATTATGGCATAAATTATTCACTTACAATAATGATTTAAAAAAACATTTATTTAACATTTATTCAACATTAATTTAATATTTGTGTTATATTGATTAATTATTTGCAATAATGATTTTAAAAAACATTTATTTAACATTTATTAAACATTAATTTAATATTTATTTTATATTAATTATTCATTTGCAATAATAATTTGAAAAAACATGTATTTAACATTTATTAAACATTATTTGATATTTATTTTACATAAATTATTCAAACACGATGAAACACATTTACTTCGCCAGCGTATAAGAAATTTAATTTGATAAATTATTCATTTACAATAATTATTTTAAAAAACATTTATTTAACATTTATTCGGCAATAATATAATATTTATGTAATATTGATTATTTATTTGTAACAATAATTTGAAAAAACATTTATTTAACATTTATTTGACATTAATTTAATATTTATTTTATATTAATTATTTATTTGCAATAATTATTTAAAGAAAACGTATATTTAACATTTATTTGACATTAATTTAATATTTATTTTACAATAATTATTTATTTACTATAATAATTTTAAAGAACATTTATTTAATATTAATATTTACTTAAAATATTATTTAACAATAGCTATTTAATTATAAGAAATCATCATTTTTCTGTTATCTCGTTTTGCTCTATAAATTATGTGGCGGTAGGGGCCTATTGCACAATAATTTACAAGTTAATAATATTAGTGAAAGAGCTTTGTTTTTCACTAATATTATTAATTGGAAATTATTGTGCAATAGGCCCTTGCTGTCCGCTATGAACATATGACGGAGACCGTGCGGCGCGGCACGACAGCGTGGGCTTGCGCGCCGGGAATAGTACGGCTCGCGCTCAATATGCGGCGCATCGCCGAGCCCGTGACCCGTATTTAAGATTCAACATCGATCCCTATATATAGAGAGATGTCTTCGCGAGGTTCTTCAGGGATCAAGCGCTGGGGCATTCTCTGGTTTCGCAGTGTCACGATACTCTGGAGCTGGTGCTTTCCTGGTGTGTGATTTTTGTCGGCGGGCCTTCCCTGACTTGCTTGTTGTCGCTGCTTCCTCGCCGCCGGCGTGGAGGATTCCTCGGACGCTTCGACTGGACACCCCTCCATCTTGGAGGGTAGATTTCCTGCAAAATCATCGCTTAAACGCAAGAATCAGGATGATGTATTGACCGGATCTTCTAGCTCCGATAAACTACCTCGAGTTGAGGCATCTGACTTATTACAAGGTAAATTTAACACCGCTAATCGCTTTGAATGCTTGGCCGACTCTGTCGATCTGCATGAAGATGTCAGTGAATCTCCTACGGGACCGCATGATTCCGCCAATAAGAATGAGCATGCTCGGGCTCATCAGTCTAGTGATGCGACAGACGCGAATGCTATGTCAGTTAACGCGCAGAAAGCCAATAAAAAGCCTCCTCCTATTTATTTTGCCTCTAAGATCCCGAATTATACGACGTTTACGGAATCTCTCAAGCAATCCGTCGGAGAGAATTTTCATCTAAAATTTCTTGGAGAGCAAGTCAAGATCCAGTTTTTAAAAATGGACGATTTTAATGCATTTAAGAAATACGCTATAGCAAGTAAATATTTATTTCACACTTACTCGTTGCCAGAGGAGAAAACCATCACGGTCACTCTAAAGGGTCTCCCGAATATTCCGAACCTTACAGTTTCTAATGAATTGAAGAGACTAGGTATAGACGTCAACTCTTGCACGATGCTAAACTCAGAAGATAGCCTATATGCGACTTATAGAATTAATTTGAGCGCAAAATTTTCATTGTCCCAGCTGCGGAAGATCAGATTTTTATTTTATTCGAGAGTTTACTGGGACAGGTACGTAAACCGTAAAGCAGCAATTCAATGTTTCCGTTGTCAAGCCTTTGGGCACACCTCTACAAATTGCTACAAGAAGCCACGTTGCGTTAAATGCGCCGAAAATCATTTGACGTCGAGCTGCAAGAAGGATCAGAACTCTCCAGCTAAATGCGCGAATTGTTCTGGCGATCATCCTGCTAGCTACACGCAGTGTCCGTCGTACGTGAAATTTCTAGAGAGGCAAACGTCTTTGAATCAACCTGGCTTGGCAAACAACCCGCATGCGAACAGAAAAAACTTGCGTACACACTCTCCTCCTTTAAATGTAAATATTCCTTTGGCTCCGGGCATTTCGGCTGTGTCATCAAACAAACTTTCTCAATATACGCCTCCGAAAACCTATCGTGAAGCATTAAACATGAATAATACTCGTGGCAATTTGAATTCTGCCGGCTCGGAAGATATGGCTAGTTTCAACGGCCTTATTGCCGAAATCAAAAAACTTAATCAATTAGTGAATATAAATACCATGCTAACTGTTGTTAAAAATCTTAATAATAAATTGGCCTCTTGCTCTGATGGGCTCAGCAGATTACAGGCGTTTGCTGAGGCAGCTGAACTGCTTTGAAATGCCTCCTCTCAATACCCCTCTCAGGATTTGCTTGTGGAATGCCACCAGCATTAACAATAAAGACCTAGAACTTTATCATTTTCTCATTGGAAATGACATCGATATTGCTTTAGTTACCGAGACGTGGCTGCATCCTAATACTAACATGAATTTTACCGGCTATAAGATTATTCGTTCTGATGCTCCGCGGGTGAAGGCTGGTGGCTTGGCCATTATTGTCAGTAACGCTCTGCGTTTTCATCTGGTGCCCGCACCGGATGTGAACGGATGTGAACTCTTGCTGGTTAAGTTGTTGTCCGGATTGAACTTTACGCTTGGAGCAGCGTATATTTCTCCAAGCATTAAATTTGACATTGATCTGTTTAAAGATCTGTTTAGAAGTCACCACAGGCTTTTGCTGGGGGGTGACTTTAACGCCAAGCACCGCTCTTGGAACAACTTTACTAATAATAGCAGAGGTATACATTTGTTTAACTTTGTCAATAAATATAATTTGAATGTGATCCATAGCTCGACGTACTCTCACAAAGCACCGCGTAGATATCCTTCAAACATTGACCTTTTCTTATCCAAGAATATCAATAATAGTTATTCCTGTTTTACATTGAATCAGTTATCGTCTAACCATTCTCCCGTTATTTTGACCTTAGATAGCACCTCCATTGAGAGGAAGGTGTCCAAGACATACAAAATTGATTGGGAAAAGTTTAAATTTTCTACTTCCAAATGGAAAGTTAATCACAATTTGCCTAAGGAATCTGATATTGATCTTTGTATTAGTCGCTTGCAGCCATTTTTGTGTACAGCTGCTAGACAGTCTTCTAAAGTTTTAAATTATAATTTAGATTTTTTCACTAGTGATCCTGTAGTAGCTGCTGATTTAGATAAGCATATTAAACTCCGTAATTATTTCCGTCGTAAATATCAACGTTTTGGTCTTGATAAATTCAAGCGCTATCGAAATACTCTTACAACTATTATTCAGGATAAGCTACGCGAAGCTAAGAATAAAAAATGGTCCGAACGACTATCAAAGGCTAGAATCAGTGACAATAGCGTATGGAAATTGACTAAATCTCTTCAAAGAAATAAAACACCTGCACCTCCCTTTTCTCTTGATAATAATAAGTATGCGTATGATCCTGATGATAAAGCTCAGTTATTGGCTCAGAATTTTTATAAGGTATACCAGGATGCTGGCGGGCTTACTTCCCCACACGATGGGGTAGTTAATGAGTTCATCGGGACTTTAGATGACTCTACGCCCGAGAGCAATCTTGAGTTTATAACGCCTCGATTAATATACGATATCATTAAAACTTTTCCCAATAACAAAGCTCCGGGTTCTGATAAAGTTACTACGTCCATGCTTAAAAACTCGTCTTATAAAATTATGCTTCAAATCTATTATATTATAATGCACTCTTTTCGTCTTTATTACTTTCCCTCCTGTTGGAAAACGGCTAAAGTTCTTGCTTTTCCAAAACCTGGTAAGCCTCAAACTTCCCCGGGTAACTATAGACCAATTAGTCTATTAAGTTCATTAAGTAAGGTCTTTGAGAGAGTGCTGTTGACACAAATCAATACATTCTTAGCTGAAAATAAAATTATCATTAACGAACAGTTTGGCTTTAAACCACGTCATTCTACTGTCCAGCAGTTACTTCGAGTTACGGAGTCCTTTGCCATGGAGATTAATAAAAAACGCAGTTCGGCCATGGTGTTGTTAGATATTCAGAAAGCCTTATAATTAAAATTTTACGTTCCTATCTCCAAGATCGCTTTTTCTTTGTTTGTTTCGAGGGCGGCCAATCAACTGTTTTTGACGTTCCTACGGGGGTTCCTCAGGGATCTATCTTGGGACCCATTCTGTTTAACATCTTTATCAACGAAATTCCTAAAAATCCCAAAACGGAGCTGGCCGTATATGCGGATGACACTGCCGTGTACACCTCGTCGTGGTGTCCGGCGTTGCTCACCCTTAGGCTGCAAGAACATGTTGATGCCATCGTCCAATTCTTTCGAGAATGGAAGATGTCGATCAATAACGAGAAAACTGAGGCAATAATTATCACCCGCAAGGTGTTCCCGCAGCCTCCTTTGATAAAGATGGCGAATTATAATGTTCCGTGGTCTAGAGTAGTTAAATATCTGGGGGTCAATATTGATTCAGCCCTCCGATGGAAGCATGCTATAAATGATAGAGTTTTTAAAACTCATGGAGCTCTGAGGAAACTTTATCCCCTCATCGCAAAGCATAGCGATCTTCTTCTTAAGCATAAATTATTGTTGTACAAGATTTGTGCCAGACCGGTCTTACTTTATGCTGCTCCTGTGTGGGCACCAGCTGGCAGATATCAGCTTGATCGACTGCAAGTTACGCAAAATAAATTTCTGCGAATTATTTTAGGTCTACCTCGTAGAACCCGAATATCTGACTTGCATGCTCAAGCGCAAATCCAGCCGATTAATGAAGTTATGAGCGACATGATAAACAAAGTTTATAAATTTGAACATGATAACCCGCTTATCAGTAGCGTCGGCAATTACGATGTTGACACAATTCCAATGAACATTAGATGCAGACTTCCCAAGCATTTCTTGCAGGATCAAATATAAGATGTAATATATTATCGAATATATTAATTTCCTATTACCCTTGTTTCCTTCTCTTTCCTTTGTATTTGTTTGACATGGGTTTTTTTGCAAGTTTTTCCCAATTGAATACTCTGGAATGAATCGCTTTTCCAAGATTTAATTGTTAATTTATAATTATGTACTTATATGTTATATGCGGGTTGTAGGCTAGTCCTGGGTACCGCATCGAGGGACATTGGATCTCCTTCAAAAAAAAAAAAAAAAAAAATCGAGGTTCTTCAGTTTTTAAAGCACCTACTGGAGTCCCGCAGGGCTCTATCCTGGGGCCCATTTTGTTCAATATCTTTATCAATGATATACCTAAAAATCCAAAAACCGAATTGGCAGTTTATGCGGATGACACCGCGGTCTACACCTCGTCGTGGAGTCCGGCGTTGCTTGTCCTCCGACTGCAGAAGCATGTTGATGCCATCGTCCAATTCTTTAGAGATTGGAGGATGACTATTAACAATGAAAAAACTGAGGCGATAATTATTACCCGCAAGAGATTCCCGCAGCCTCCATTGATAAAGATGGCGAATTTTTGTATGCCTTGGTCAAAAGTAGTAAAATATCTTGGTGTTAATATCGACTCTGGCCTCCGCTGGAGGCAAGCGATTGAAGATAGAATTTCTAAGTCTTACGGTGCTCTTAGAAAATTGTATCCCCTTATTGCCGGAAACAGCGATCTTCAACTCAGGTACAAATTATTGCTATATAAGATCTGTACCAGACCAGTTTTATTATATGCTGCTCCGGTCTGGGCTCCGGCATGTAAGACTACGCTTGATCGTCTGCAGGTTGTGCAGAATAAATTTCTTCGTATCATCTTGAATTTGCCTCGAGGCACTAGAATTTCGGATCTTCATGCTCAGGCTCAGATTGAGCCTATTAATAAAGTAATGAAGGACATGATCTCTAAAGTATATAAGTTAGATCATGAAAATCCTCTCATTAGTAATGTTGGCAACTATGACATAGATAAGATTCCCTTAGCGATAAGATGTCGGTTACCTAAACATTTTTTGCAGAATGCCTGATGGAATATATTTTTGAATATATTAACACTATTTCCCATATTTTTCCTTTCCTTTTTTTTTCCCTCCTTTCCTTTTTATTTCCTCTCTGATTTGGCTTTTATGATTTTATGGGTTTTTTTTGCAAGTTTTTCCCATTGCTTTTCACTCTGGAGATAAAGCTTTTTCCAATAACTAATTTATTATGTATTATGTTATTATTTATTTTATATGCGGGTTATAGGCTAGTTCCTGGGTACTGCATCGAGGGACAGCGGATCTTTATATATATATATAAAAAAAAAAAAAAAAAAAAAAAGAGGTTCTTCAGCGTTTGCAGGATTGTCAGTCAGAACGTGCTCACTCTCCGGGCCTCTGATAAGTGATGTAACCTTTTGAGGAGTATGCTTTCTTGCGGCCTCCGTTCATACCTGCATTAAAACCGATTATAAATAATATCATGTTCTGTAAAGTTTCATGACTCTTTAATATGTATCCTGTAATTCAGTACTTTTCACAGCAAGCAGTTTCAGTAATTTTTCACCAGTACTCAATATCCAGTAATTCAAAACTAAGCATCAGTAGTTCTGTGTAACAAATTACTGCCAGTAATCCAGTACTGCCCAGTATTTCTGAAGTACCGGCCAAAATATTACTGCCAGTATTTACAATAATTTATTACTGAGTACTTTTAGTGCTTTTTTTATGTAAGGGACGATTCACTAACCATATTAAAAACGATAGAAACTGATGTGCAGCTGATAAGACATTTACGATAAGATTGTAAATAAACAATTCACTAACCATATTAAAAACGATAAAAAATGATGTATAGCTGATAAGACATTTACGATAGGATCCCAAGTATTTTGTAACGTGAGTTTCTGATAGAGTACCGTAAATAAACGATTCACTAAGCATATTAAAAACGATAAATACTGATGTATAGCTGATAAAACATTTACGATAGGATCCCAAGTATTTTATAACGTGAATTTCTGATAGAGTACCGTAAATAAACGATTCATTAACCGTATTAAAAACGATAAGAAATTTTTTATCGTTTTCTATCGGAGATGGTTACAAGGGAGCCTTACTGACCGTGCTATCTTACTTTCTGACAAACGCTTCTACCGAACTAATATTGAAATAGTGAAAACAATTCTACTTAACAATTCCTTCCTTGACAATCTAATTAATAAATAAATCAATACCAGATTAAAACAGCTCCGTTACTCTCGTGTTAGTGATGACAACAAACGCATCGATGCTTTTGATGCCCGTAGATACTTAGCCATACCGTTTGTCAAGGGTCTCAGCGAAGATATACGCTTTACACTAAATAGAGTAGGTCTTGATACAATATACACCATCCTGAAGAAACTTGACGTAATAATTCAGAAGGGAAAGGATAGACTCGATAAGGACCGCAAAACTGAGCTGGTACATAGGATGAACTGCGGTAATTGTGACGCATCTTACATTGGGCAGACGAAAAGACATTTGCAAACGCGTATTAATGAGCACCAGAACGATATTAGAAAGGACGACGGCTGCCGTTCGGTGGTAAGCAAGCACCGTATAGCTTGTCGACACGACTTTAAATGGTCTGATGTAGACATACTACACAAAGAAAAGAATGTTAGAAAACGTGAAATAGCGGAAATGTTCTTTATTAAAAATCAAGCGAACACCATCAATCTACAAAAAGACACCGAAAATCTAAATCCAATATACGACAAAGTTATCTCTAGTTTATAAATCCGCTATGTTTACTTCTTTAACCTTATAACATTTCTTATTCGTGTCAGTTGCTTGTTTGCTCTCGACCGGTCGTCGTCTTCTAGCCGTGTGACTCCGTTTGTAACCGTTCTGTCTATATGCATTATGCATGTTAACATTATGAAATTTACATCAAGTGTTCTACAATATCGAACATGTAATTATCTCCATTATTTTAAACTTTATATTTACTTGATGACGCCTCTTAACGAAAAGATTTTTGTTTAGCTTTTGACATATGACTTTTTCGGTCAAAATCTTCACATTCCTGAGATGTTCATGTAAGAGCAATAGTTCCATGCCAGTCTATAGATAGGACATCTTATTATTTCCATCATGTACCGTTAGCTTTTAAATATGATCGCCTGTTAATTTTTCGCCTTACCGATTTTTTGTTGCAAGACACTTGAAAAGGACCCAATCCCCCGGGTCGAAACTTTGTGATTAAGCGATAATTGTCACTCGCCATTTGCGTCGATTTTCAATAAAGTAGGTTTCTTGTCTTAAATTATCATTGGCGGATTAATCTTCATTTTTTGATAAAATAGAATGTCTGTATGTTTGTTCTTTATACACTTTTAAACTATTTGACCGATCTGGACCAACTTTTGTACAGTTACTCTTTACATCCTTGCGTAAAACATAGGCTACTACGGAACCTCAATATTTTACTTACCGATCAGCGTCTTCATCCCTTGGTATTCCCGGGTGTTTTTTTCGGGAATTTCGAGATTGCTCGCTCGCGATGTACACAGAAGCTCGATATTTCACTTACCAATTACCGATTTCATCCCTTGGTTTTTTCGAGCGTTTTTTTGGGGAATTTCGAGATTGCTCGCTCGAAGAGGAAGAAAAAATAAAAAGAATTTTGAGGAAGCGAAAACGTATAGAAAATAAAGAAGAGGAAGAAAAAAAGAAGAAATTTGGAAAATAAATATTAAAAAAAATATATACAATATGTATATTTAAAATTTTGTAAGTTGATGTAAAACATTATCAAAAATGTATTATTAAAAAATTGACAATATGGATATTAAAACACAAATGAAGTCGTTTCAGAAAAAAGACGCCCGGGCAAAGCTCGGGTAACCAGCTACCCAGGTAGCATTAATGTCTAAAAGACATCATAAAGATGTCTTTAAGATGCCAGATATCTTAAAGATGTCTTCATGATGTCTTTCAGACATTAATTGCTACCTGGGTGGTTATGTATAAAACGCATGTGCGTAGATATTTATAAAATTCCTCTTTCAATCATGCCATGTTCAATTTGATATAACTTTGAAGTGATTTGCACTACAACAAAATAATTTTTATTTTTTACAACAGTATACATACAACAGTGTGATGCAATCATACATTCATAATAGGTAATTATTAATAACTTTGACATATAAATATATCTTTATAAGTGTTAATTTGGTCTATTTTAATATCACAATCCGTACATGTTTAAATATGTTAATAAAAGATATTTACAAAATTAGCGTAGGTATCGTTTAATCGACCCAACTGGCCAAATTTATTCAACGTTTCGACCGCAGATTTCGGTTCTTTTCAAGCGTATAGACTCACAGATTATTGATTAGTCAGACATAATGCCCAAATTACGCCACATCTAAAAACTAAATATCAAAGACAAAGCGCAACAATAAGTATAAGTCCATAAATAAATATATAAAAATCAAACGCTTACATAATTTGTGCGTCGAGATCCAAAAAATTAAAATACAAGAATATAAATTGGAACGACATATTCGTTAGTTTAGTCATTAGATTGTCAAAGGACGTGTCAGAGCCGTGCGGTGGCAAAATTTCGACTGATATTATGAGCGGACAAACAGGAAAACAAAACATCGTCGTTTGTAATAAGTTAGGCCGTAGAGGAAGGAATAGAGAAGAAAGAGAAGAATTATGTCTCTTTTATAATACGTTCGTAAAAAGCGTTAAGGTTCTCTTTACGAACGAATTATAAAAGAAAAACTTATTGTATGATAGTAAACTAAATTCTAAGAAGTTTTTAACTGTAATCTTTTTCTAAATTACACGTTACATTTCAAAGTGAATACGTGTATTCCTAATACATTAATAGAAGAATTAAGCTAATATTATATATATGCAGGGTAATGAAAAATTACGTATCATAATTAATTGTGTGATAAAAGAAGGGACCAATACAAGCATTTTAAATATATTAGGAACCATAGGTCAACGACGCTTCGTGATGGGCGTTTAATTGAATCGTCATAACACCCCTGCGATGTAATGATTTTATTCCGTCAATTTGACATGTTTACAATAAATGTTCAAAGTTACGACCGCCAACGTTACGACAAAAGTCACAGCGACGGAGCAATGACACACACACTGTTGCGTTCTTCGGAATATTTCAGGCATGTGTCGGATTCGATTAGTTCGGAATAAATCATACGTTTTATTGCACCCCAAAAGGTAACATTGAACATTTATTGTAACGTTATTAACGTTTTAAAAAGTAGTTTATACCGAAAAATTTGATTTTTACAAAAATTACACTGTCGGAAATATTGATCGTAGGCCCAAACTAAAAAAATACATGTCTTCTCTTTTTCAGAATACTTCTTGAAAAAAATGGTCAAAATTATTGGAAGAGGTCAGGGTCAAAACATGAAAATTTCAGCAAGAATGCCCTATATTATATAAATATCAAAAATACTTGTACAAACTTTAAGGGTGAGTTCTCCACACATAAACAAGAAAAAAGGTCATATAATAAACATGTCTGGAAATGCTTGGTTTACGAGTTCTACCCCAAAAAACTTGTTTACACTCGTGGTTAGTTTGCTTTGTACGTTCGATTTTTACTACAATTCAGTTACATGTGAATGCCTAATCATGGCAGGATATTCATTTCGTGAGCAGGCAGACATGATTTTCATGTCGCGCTAATGGTCGCGCATATGTACATACAGTGGACGCAAGAGCGACAGTCCATGATTCGACGTGTCCATACGAGCATTTTGAAGCAAGTGGAGAACATTTTGAGCATTAGTTGTGAATTGTTAGTGGATAAATAATTTGGCTGAAGATGTATTAGACATGGTCATGTGATTGTAGATGTATTCTGTCCATTCTTGTCATTGAATGTAATCTTTCAATTATAACTCATAAACCAAGCATTTCCGGACATGTTTATGTGACCTTTTTTTTGTTTATGTGTGGAGAACTCACCCTTAAAGTTTGTACAAGTATTTCTGATACACTGTACACACACACACACACACACACACACACACACACACACACACACACACACACACACACACACGCACGCACGCACGCACACACGCACACGCACGCGCGCACACACGCACACACACACACACGCACACGCGCGCGCACACACACACACACACACGCACACACGCACACACGCACACACGCACACACGCACACACGCACACACGCACACACGCACACACACACGCACACAATATTTATTATATAGCTTAAATCAGTTAAATCTTTTCTATTATGTATTATTATAATCTTATATTATGTATTATATTATAATCTTCCGCAAACTAGTACGTAATTATAACTAAATATTTATGTACATTTCTTTTAATTTTGCCCAAGAACATAGCAAGTTTTGGAAAATTATCTATTTAAATAATTTAGATAAAAGTTTTCTGAACTAAAAAGATATGGACATGTTTGATATGAGCCTTTTAAAAATCATATTTATTTTTGTACTATTATAATAAATAATAGTATTTCAAGTAATACTATCAAAATATCATTATTAGAAACATAAATAGTTGAAAATTTTTGTTACAGTTATAGTTATTTAGCACAATTTAAGTAAGTTTCAAAGCCATATCACACACACACATTTATATTTGCGATATAATACTATTCTATTCTTAAAATACTTTTAAGCTCTTGATATGTGTTAAATAGTGCAAAATCCTGACAGAAGTCATAAGTACAATAATATAAACTGCAAAAAAATATATTTGTAAATAACAATGACCCAAATATCGTACCTATTTGAAAATTTTATTTATATATTTATTTCGGTAAATATATCGATGGAGAGACCACCCTCCACAATAACCTTGACCTCCATCGGTATATTTACCTTTGTTTCTTTAATTATTAATCAATTATTAATTGCAACTAATTACAACGTTTAAATATAATTTATATACATAATAAAATATAATATATTTGAAATAAAAATTTCGGATAATATGGACTTATAGATTGTGTAAAATTAAATACCATAGGTGTAAATAGACACAAAATTAAAATAATATAAGATTGATAAGAAGATAATTTCCAATACTTCTTCTTCTTCTTATTTATTTGCTAAGGCTCCTGCCTCCCGACGGAGGTGATCAATACGGCCCGTATACTAATCCAAGTGATTCCGGAAAGTTTCAGCCAAAAAATCGAATCAAACGACGCCACTAACAACGGTTGACGACGAAGTTCAAGAGCGGACGGAAGAGTCCAGGTCGATCGCGAAAGTCAGGCTTTGCAACACTAATCCGGTGCGACGCAGAAATTGCGTTCCAAATTTTTAAAAAATTTTCAGTTAGAACATGCTCGAGCACGCTCGAACACGCCCGCGATCGTCACGCAGGCCTCCCTCCCCTCCCGGATACGAGCCCACGAAAAAACCTAACGACCCGAGTGGACAAGACACGTCCGAACACGTCGAACTCTCCTGGCGGAATTAATAATTTCCAATACAGTTTCATTATTTAGAAATACTAAGAGATTTTTGGGTTACTCCTATTATCTGTGAGGCTCTCGGTTAATTCGCGAGGTTAAACGCCTTTGTGTCAGGATATTGGCGTGCAGGGTAGGAACGACGGGAACACGGTAACAGGCAAAGACACTGGTTGAATCCCAAAATGGTGTATTTTGGTTAAATTACAGGGCCGACTTGGCCGTCTGAACATAACGCAGTTCAACTTCGAACTGGCGACTTCCCGCCTTCTTCTTCATCCCTACTTCTTCCTAACGCTCGGGAGGGGCGCAGCCAATCCCGAGTTCTCGCGCTACCAACCGCAAGGCGCACGCACAACGTGGCGCTGTTGTCGGCAACGCCGCCAATCGCATAAATCTGATGAAGCAGCGCATGCGCACGCACGCTACTTCCGGCGCAACCCGCGGTCAGGTTAGGAACTATTAGTAACCCGCGGTTAGGGTCAGGTGTAACCTTACATATCTATACTCGTTCGGTGAGAGATAGTTCACGGATCGGACGAAATATATTCGTCCGTTTCGCGCAGATCTCCGCCTACAGAACGTCTGTTTACGTATATAATTCTTACAGTACTGGCAGTACTATCATGATAGTACTCCGAATATTAATCTGATAAAGTACTGATACCACTTCAATACTTTGAAGTACTAATGAGTATTATTGCTTGTAGTACTGCCAGTACTGTAAGCACTGATAGACACAGTACTGACCATTCTGCAGTATTCATGAGTATTAACATACTAATACTCTCAATACTATGAGTACTGATCACCAGTACTGATTGCTAATACTACTTTTTCGTAAGGGTGATTTCAATGGCACAACCCTGGACTTTTCTATTCAGTTTAACACTCCATCTGTCACAGGTTTGTGAGATACAGTTTCTAACTTTACTGTATGTAGATGTAATCTTGAAATTGACAGCACAACCCTGGACTTTTCTACTCAGTTTAACACTCCGGCGGTCACAGATCTGTGAGATACAGTTTCTAACTTCACTGTAATCAAACGATAAGCAGTTGAATCTCCCTCTATGTATCCTCCTCTCTTAAATTATGGTTTTCACAGTTGCTTTCGGTGATCAGAAGGATTAATTTATGGATATTCAAAAATAAAATTCGTTAGTTTAATAATTTTAATAGTTCAATTAGAGTAGTATCTGAGTATCTGAGTAATGGTAGTATCTGAGAGATGCATACGACCATGGCATAACTTTTCGATTGCAACCGACGGAGTGTTGATCCGCTCTATATGTGTACAGACATTACCAGATACCTTGTATATTCCAATAAGAAAACTGCATGTAATATAACAATAAATTAGCAGCAGATTTGCTCAGATATTGCAACAGATCCGATATCATCTATTGTTTGATAATAATAAGGTAACTTTATTAAAATATACATATATTATTATATAGATATGTTACTGAAAATTCACAATTTTATCTCAATTTATATATAAATATATATTATACACATATTATCATTATTGTAATATATTTTCTTTAATATACAACATAATAACTAATTATGCTAAATACATGCTAACTAAAATAAAATTATGCTAACTAGTTTCTACTAGTTCTGTGTTCTTTTAATTGTTGTTAGAAATTTTTATGTTTATATCATAATTACAATCTGTATTATTACATACGTTATTATCTCCTTATGTATTTATGTACCTAATACCTATCTGTACATAAATACATACATACATACATAATTACATATTATCAAGAAAAAAATATTTATAGAATTTTGTTTTTCTCATTTTAATGTTTGTAAGTATTCCTCTTCAATTTTAATAACTTTTAGTTGTAAAACAGCTTAAAATAAGAAACATGTGCTTTTTTAGTAGCAAATAAGATTATGTTACTGCATGTATTATAATATATCTATATATTTAAAAATTGATATTTATAGTAGGTATATAATTTACAGTCTTTTTTAAAGAATTATCTATAAAAAAATACCTATACATTCAGCCAATCTCTCTCGTTATTGAGCTCTTCGGATTAATATTTCACAAACTCCTGTTTCACAAATCCATGTTTAAAAAAAATGTTTTTGTTTACAATTCATTTTGTATTTTCCTTTAATTTTTTATTTCTATTGTAAGAATTAATCCGTATTAATCTTTAATTATGAATTATAACTAAATAATCATTAATTTGTTAAGTAAGACTTTAATTTGACTTAATAAGAGCTTTTCTATCAACTAATTTGACATAGTGTGAACAATATATTAAATGTACCATAGAAAAATATTCCGATGACAAATTCAGAAAGCGTTATCAATCTAACAAAAATAAATCGATAATGAAATAAATAGATAAAAATATAAATTGACTAAATAAACATAAATCGAGAAATATATTCTTCCTTACTAAATAAAATACCAAGAATTTTTTTATACTTTGGATAGTTATTAATTTTTAACAAATTATATAATTTATAATTTATTCACATATTTATAATCAGTATTCAATAATTTACAATTATACTAAATAGTTGCTTTTATTTTTACAGAATATCGCAACGTTATCAAGCAGAAGAGGTAAAACTAGACAATTAGAGCCTATACGAGAAATCAATCGCCACTTAAATATGTTGTAGGGGAGGTCTTTCTAGGTAATTCTGCGCAAGAAAAAAGTGGGGGACGGCATTAGCTTAGAAGACGTAGCAAATTGAAATTTGCTTAATCGTATGCGTATTGTATTGTAATGCGTATTGTGAGATATATACATATATGAGAGACTAATATACCAAAGTACATGCGTGGACAGAGGAGCGTATTCCACAGGTGTCGGGGGGGGGGGGGGGGTGGACCTCGCTTTACAACTTACAAAGTACATGCATGGACAGAAGAGCGTGTTCTACAGGGTTCGGGGTGGGTGGACCTCGATTTACAATAACTTACAAAGTACATGCGTGGACAGAGGAGCGTGTTTCACAGGGTCGGGGGTGCTGGGAGGGGGGGGGAAGGCCCCGAGGCAAAGCGAGGTTCACCCCGACCCCTCCTGTACGGGGTGAACCTCGCTTCAACTTACAATTTGTAAAGCGAGGTCCACCCTCCCTGACGCCTGTGGAACACGCTCCTCTGTCCACGCATGTACTTTGTAAGTTGCAAAGCGAGGTTCACACACCCCGACCCCTGTGGAACACGCTCCTCTGTCCACGCATGTACTTTGGTATATTAGTCTCTCATATATATATATCTCATAATATTCAAAATCTGTTATATTTTTCAAACTTTTTTGTTAATAACTTTTTAATAAACAACGATTGTCGGCTAAAACCTTCCGAAGATTACTCAGGAAGATGACCTCTATAATATATGTCAAGATCAAAGTCATTGGCGTGGTGTTACTTTATAATATCTAATAAAAAGCATTAAAATTGTGAAATTTCAATTTGTTATATCTTGTAAACTAATGCCGTCCCCTACTTTTTTCTTGCGTAAAATTACTCAGAAAGACCTCCCCTACAACATATTTAAGTGGCGATTGATTTCTCGTATAGGCCATAATTGTCTAGTTTTACCGCAGAAGATTCTGTCCGACGACCGAAAATGTCAATACTTATCTATTTTGAAGAAAAAGTCGTTTTGTAGTGTGCGAAATACATAAATGAAATATAAACTTCGGAACACATATGTATAGTGATATACTTTAACTTATTTATCAATAAATGATCTCGAGAAACATCTATATGCAAATGAGTTTTGGATATTAAATGCTTTTTAATTATCTTTTCTGAAATTTTTAATTTGCAAAAATAATTAGAAAAATATCTTTAAAAAGTTTATTTTCGAAACATGCATTTAAATGTACAATTGTAAAATGCATTAAACATTAAATATTATAAAACTTTTATTTAAAACAATTTTTTATATATCTCACCATTTTCGTTTAGAATAAGATATGCCGAATTAATTTCAGCATTTTGCGTATAATTGAACTGTTTGTAAAAAATACATGCCTCTTATTTTCTTTATATTTGAATTACATGTATACATATAAGCGGAGTGGGATACTTTTAAATGTTCTCTCTTGTAAGTTTCATATCTTATAAATTCTCATGTTAAGATTTAAATCTATTACCATCTGTAAGGGACATAATGGCATGCTCCTGAGTGATCGCTGCGAGCTCCTTAAGCCATTCATCTAATATAACAGCACAAAGTACAACATTTTGTACCGGGCTTACTTCATTCGGTGATTCCCACGAAGTTTTTGTATATCTGTTGAAAAAGAAGAGTATGTTTAAAGTGTAATCAATAGCACATATCCATATATCTTATATCGATTTCGTAGCATTTGTATTGGAATAAAATTCGTATTGCATATTGAGATAAAATAAAATCAGAACCGAAAAAATTGTGTAAATCTATTTTATGTAAAAATAAATTAATTTCTTTTCAGGTCATCGTTAATGTTCGATAATATACACAGTCTTACCGTAAAATCTGTTAATATTTTGAATGTATATAAAAAATATAAATATATATATATTTTAATTAATATAAATATATACAGGGTGTCCTATTTTAAAAGTTCCATTTTCATAATTTTTCAGGATCAACGTTTGAAGGAAAACGACTCGGATAAAAGTTGTATGGTTTCGAGGGGGGCATAAGATGGTGGCAATGATTTGACCTTGGATGGTCGTTTGAAGCTCACATGAACGTCACCTTTAATTTTTTACATGGAACCCCCTACATTGTAGTATATCGTTTGAAAGGGCATAAAATAAGAAAAATTTTGGCGCTAACCAGAGGTCGATACGTTGACCCGTTCGAGAGTTATTTAGGGTCAAAAATTGACTTTTTTCAAATTTGACCTTAAATAACTGCCGAACGGGTCAACGTATCGACCTCTGGTTTGCGCCAAAATTTTTCTTACTTTATGCCCTTTCAAACGGTATACTACAATATGGGGGTTCCCATTTCAAATTTTTGTGTTGTAGTCCCCTTGGGACACTGAAAAGTTTTAAGTAAAACCCCCATATTGTATTATACCGTTTGAAAGGGCATAAAGTAAGAAAAATTTTGACGCAAACCAGAGGTCGATACGTTGACCCGTTCGGCAGTTATTTAAGGTCAAAGTTGAAAAAAGTCAATTTTTTACTCTAAATAACTCCCGAACGGGTCAACGTATCGACCTCTGGTTAGCACCCAAATTTTTCTTATTTTATGCCCTTTCAAAAAATATACTACAATATAGGGGGTTCCATGTAAGAAATTAAAGGTGACGTTCATGTGAGCTTCAAATGACCATCTAAGGTCAAATCATTGCCACCATCTTATGTCCCCCTCGAAACCATACAACTTTTATCCGAGTCGTTTTCCTTCAAACGTTGATCCTAAAAAGTTATAAAGTGGAACTTTTAAAATAGGACATCCTGTATAGATATATTTAAAAAGTACAACTATTAATATCATATAAAATATATAAGTTTATTATTAAAATATGTAGCCAAAACTGTATAAATTTGTTAAAGTTTGTTAAACTTGTCTCTCTTTGTATACCTAATAGGTACATAATAAAATAAGATATCGGAAAGTATTCATAGGCCAATATTCATAGTCGGATACTTAAGACCGTTTTAAGTACAATCTTAAGATACCATGAACCAATCACAGAGCCGTATTAGCATCTTAAGACATTACTTAAGATGGTCTTGAAATAAGATCCGACTATGAATACCGGCCAATAGTCGAATCTATAACTTAATTTAAGACCGTCTTAAGTACAATCTTAAGATGTCATAAACCAATCACAGAGCCGTATTAGCATCTTAAAACATTACTTAAGACGATCTTGAAATTTAGATCCGACTATGAATTAAATACCGGCCACAGACACTTTCTGACCAATCGTCAATCTCTGTACATATGGTTTTGAATGGAATATTGGCTGTTTCTTGTACTATACTTTGTTTTAAAAAGTCTAAATCTGCAAGTATTTTAACGTACCCTACAGATTGTGACTAAAGCCTTGTGTCCACGATCCAAGAACTTGGTCCGAGATCTGGGACGGAGAAAGAATTAACCAATCGTATTTAAACAATTCGGCCAATTGACCAATGCGATTGGTTAATTCTTTCTCCGGCTTAGGCATAAATATAAAGTATTCTCTGCTTTAACCATAATTGTATGATTATAATTGACCAACATTCAAAAGGTTTTAACCGTCGCTATATACTTTTCAATATACTAACTATTCTCTGCTTTAACAATTTATTTCTGTTACAGATATTAAGCGTTTAATTTAATAAACTTTTTTGTTAATAACTTTTTAATAACAACCCCTAACTAAAACTAAGGGGGGGGGAAGCAGAAAATACTTTATATTTATGCTTTCTAACATATATAATTGTATATATACTTTTCTATATACCAACTATTCTCTGCTTTAACAAAAAGACTGCTCAATATATCAGCGATCCACTGCTTTAAATAAAGCAGATAACAGTTTATGCTTTTGATTAAATTAAAGCAGAGAATACATTATATTTATGCTTATTTCTAACATATAAAATTGTATGTGTATATACTTTTCTATACCAACTATTCTCTGCTTTAACAAAAAGACTGTTCAATATATCCACGATTCACTGCTTTAAATAACTTTCTTTCGTTCATACATGCACTATTTCCACATACATAGTCGTTTATGCCTTTTAAGGGGATCCTAAAGCCGTCTGTAATACCGGCTTTTTTTGTTAGAGGATATCTTTTAATTGGCTTTATAGAAATGCAAAATTCTTGCCTAGAATTAAAGTACGCATCAAAATCTAGGTCATGCTGGTCGAATTTATATCGAAAACAAAAAAAAATTAATATTTTTGTTAATTTTTGGTATACATGACGACAATATTTGCTTTGTACAAAAATTCCACAATAAATATCCACAAAATTAGACCAGCATGACCTAGGGACAACATGTAAGAACAATATCGTGCAATTGGAACTAAGAATAAAAGCCTACAAAAAAAGATTAATTGTAATGAATGCAATATAACCTATAACCTTGTCTATCCTTGTCTATTATTATTGTCTATACAAGGACAGATATAGAATTTTGTCGGTAAAACAGCGACATCGTCGGAGTTCGGCCTTCGGTTTAGGATCCCCTTAAGGGGATCTTGATGTGACAGGCGAACTCCAACGTGACAGCGCCACGATCTAGCACGGAACTAAAAATAATCGATAATTTCGATCGTTTACTATGTTTTCTGTGTTACCGTGCTATACCTGTCCTTGTCTAACGGATACCTATACGATATATCTGTCCTTGTCAGATTGCAGGCAGCGCCATCTCTGACAAGATCCGGACACTACTGTTTCACGCAACACTGCTCTTCTTGTTATTCAGCGTCTGTATTTGAGCTCGACGGAGTTAGCCCCCCCAAGTGGATTATTGATATTTTTTTTTTTTTACCAATCGTTTGGTGGTTGATTGGTAGTATTTGGTACCGTATTCAAAACGTTTGGTAGTTTCTCGTTTTTTTAGGAAATCAAAAACAAATTTTTGATCTTTTCTTAGCCCCCCCACTTTGACTATTGTAATTTTTTTTTTTTAATCGATTGGCGATTGATTGGCAGTGTTTGGTACCGCATTAAAAACTTTTGGTGGTTTTGCGTTTCTTTAGGAAATCGAAAAAACCAATTTTTGATCTTCTCTTAGCCCCCCCACTTTGACTATTGTAATTTTTTTTTTTTTAAATCGATTGGCGATTGAGTGGCAGTGTTTGGTACCGCATTAAAAACTTTTGGTGGTTTTGCGTTTCTTTAGGAAATCGAAAAAACCAATTTTTTAATGAATTTCTAGAATTTACTAGATCGCAAGCAATCCAGACCTCAATATATTTGGCAAACAATTGGTTGTTTTTAAATAAGTATTTGTAATTATTTGGAAATCATTTAGAGAAATTTGGAAAACCATTTTTATAATTTGGAAAGAGTACATACATAATTATAATGGCCATCTTTACGCCGACTGATCGGTCCAGCGGTCTTATGCTATGCTTATGCGACGTTATGCATTTTGTGTGTGATGGCCTTTATACACAAAATGCATAGCGTAGCATAAGCATAGCATAAGACTGCTGGACCAATGAGCATCTTATGTAAATTGATATGGCGACTTTATGCTGGATGCTCATTGGTCCAACAGTCTTATGCTATGCTTATGCTACGCTATGCATTTTGTGTATTATAGCCTTTATTGGGAAACGATCAGTGCTTCGCAAAATGCCGGCCTTTCGCAAAGAGGCTAGTCTTTTTGCAAAAGGGCTGATTTGCAATAAGCCTGCGACATATATACATCATGTATCTGCTCATCATCAGACAAATGACTTGTAATGGTAGAAAATTATAAAATGTAGTGTAACTTCAGGATGGATTCCGAACAAAGTATTATATGTGATACGTCGATATATTTTATAAATCGCGCGGCAAGCCGAACCACGGAGTACGAGTATTATAGAAGAGGCATAAAGCTTGCATTTTCACGAGCCGCTGAAACCGATCGTTCGAGCGACAAAACGGATCACGTGACGACGTTTTGTACTATTTTGGTACGATACGCCTTCATAATACCTTAATACGTTAAGGCTATAATACATAAAATGCATAGCGTAGCATATATAAGCATACCACAAGACCGCTGGACCAATGAGCATCCAGCATAAAGTCGCCATATTAATTTACGTAAGATGCTCATTGGTCCAGCGGTCTTATGCTATGCTTATGCAACGTTATGCATTTTGTGTGTGAGGGCCTTTATTGTTTACACCATCGTAAGTACTAATTAAACCAATTTAGTCCAAATCTAGTACTTAGTACGCGTATCAAACGGTCGGCGTAAAGATGGCCATTATAATTATGTATGTACTCTTTTCCAAATTATAAAAATAGTTTTCCAAATTTCTCTAAATGATTTCCAAATAATTACAAATACTTATTTAAAAAACAACCATTGTTTGCC
>JASTWR010001349.1:0-47372 GCA_030770355.1 Harpagoxenus sublaevis
TAAATATTGAAATGCTACCTATATGAAAAGAAATTAAACTCTTTTATTTTTACAGAGTTGCATTAAGTAATTTGAGATATGAAGAAAGAAAGAAAGAAACAGAAAACATCAAAACACTAAAATATAAAAAATGAGTTTAAACTGAACGCTCAGGTTATTGAGAGATCTCGACACGGAAAAATTGGACGAGAATGTAAGTTTAATCATAAGCGTTACATAAATTCTTAGTAGATGAAACCGTTACTGACAAGGTAAATTTTTCATTCTACAAATATACACCTATATACACCTTAGCGAGACGCTAAAGCCAGAAAATGACATTGACGGATATATGATAGTCAAGCCTCAACCATTAAATTATGTCGAGCTAATACAGCAATACCTATGTCTATATTGCCCGCAACTATAGCCCCGGATAAATTTAAAACTTTGAAACCATCCGGTAAAATTAACTTCTCTTGCGGATTCTGAAAGAACAGATGTCAATCTTGATATTATTTTCACGTCGCACTGAATGATTACTCTCATTCTATTCTATAGCCCCGGATAATTTAAATCCACAGGTGACTTTCATTTCCAATAAATAGAACGTTCTCATATTTTTTTATATATAGCCTATATATTAAAATATATATATCTTTTAGGATCTAGCTAATAACGCAACAGTGGAATTAAACAAGTTAAGACCTACGGATTTCCCGCCTTGGAATAGCTTATTATTGGTCTTCGATTCTCTCAATGTACAACGTGTCGATTGCCGGTAGTCGAGTGACTATACTACTGACGATAAAGTTATCGCATGTAGTGAGCCCACAATTAGCAAAACAAATTATCAACCCAAATAACGTTCAACACTTCCAGTGGCAGAGTCTCGCGCTACCGCCGCGCTCGATCCTCTAGATTTTTCAGGTTTGGATCTTTCAGTTGAAAGTTACAAAAAGTTAGGTATCATATTTTAACCTTTTTACGCTTTCTTTTATTTGTAGATATGGAGATTCCGTCGAGATCGGAGGGACGCGTATTTAATACGGATGCGCTTGTTGTACCGTCGAGTCCAATGGAGATATTTCTGGCCGCTCTGCTGTGTTTTATCATACGGCGGCTAAAATTTTAGAATATATGTGTGCGGAAGAACATGCTATTTTCACCAGGTATATATATATAATTTTCACAGGTATATATATATAATTTCTTTCCAAAATATACATATATATCTGTTTAAAGTATTTAATATTCAAATTATTTTTATTTTTAACTGGCTATATTTTCAGATGATATTTTCTATCTGGCTATATTTTCAGATGATATTTTCTATCTGGATGTGCAAAAAACGTCTGATATCAAATTAATTGGAAATGAAACATTATCGTTTGCTCAGCTGTTGCAAGGTACAAAACCGATTATGAAGAGATCTATGTCTGACGACTTGTCAGGTCCATTGAACAAGATTGTTTGTCTCAATAATGCGTATACAAGTTGCTCGCATCTAATTTCTAATATTAAAAAAGTCATTATGTATTTTTAACTTATGTAAGTTCTATAGTATTTAATAATTATTACCGTAATAGTACATAATATTAATGTAATTTTGATAAATTGTCTATTAATTAGTAAATATTTTTTCAGCAGGTTCCTGAATTATTTATAAAGGCCAAAGAGAACATCGATCTTGTCCTCCTTGTATGCAACATAGCAATAAGCCTAAAGAAACTTTGGTTAACAATACAGTGGCTGAGTAATTACGTTGCGTTGTCGTCAATCGCCAATCGCTACTAACGTTGCTACGTTACATCTGATGAGAGCTATTAATTCCCAGCACGTAACATAATACATACCGACGCAAGGACTACACGATTATGGAACGCGATATGATTAGTTTACGCTCATTGTTAAAACTTTTTGCTACCGACATAAGAATACAGTAGGCTGTTTAAGAAATCGTTATTCTCTTTAAACATATTTAAAGGCACAATATTAATATTCATGCATGATTTAATTTAATGATGGTAATTACATTGTCATGTTTGATATACGGATACATTTATTGGGATATAGAGGAGTAGCATTTGATGAGAAGGATTCCCTGATTGTGAAATTGTGCCTCATTTTTATACTAAGTTTCTAACTTATGTGGCAATGCTTTGGATGTATCGTATGGTATACACCTTGGTCATTCGTTAACGTTTAATGTTCCAATATTAGGCTAGATAACGCGCAGCTCGTATGTTAATTATCGCTCTGGATAGGTTTTTCATCTAGATATGTCGCTCAATACTTACATAATATATATAATTTGCTATTCGCAATATGATGTTCTGATATCGTTTCGATGTCAAGTTTATTTAATTTAGCTCAATAAAGTTTTAATCCGATGGGCAAATTATTCAACATTTTTTTTACGATTGTTTCGTTTTGATGAAAAATATGTATTGTTTGATATTTTATCACTTTATTACTTGATCCGATAATCTGGTCGATTATTTTGATACGCACTATCGGAGATGATTATAAAAACCGAAAAACGAATGCGATATAACTAAGATGAAACTCGATGCGGTACAAGGAAAATGGATTTTCGTTGTTATTTAATTGTAACAATGATAGGCGACAGCTCCAAGAAATTCTGGTTCAAAAATGTTCATAATATGTTCCTTTTTATTTACTTAAGAAAATTGAGTTTTTGATTTACGATTATTAGTAGAGTTATTTAACGACACTAGATTTTTACGTTTCAAAGCTGTGTTGATTAATAACATTATGATGATGGCGAAAATGACTTGTTCGAAACTAATCAGACGTGTCTTATGAACTTTGCACAAACATATAGCGGCTGATGTAATATATCGACATCTAACAAAACAACTGTCATCTTATCTGAATATTCTTATGGCAATCGAAAAACTGAGATATTCCCCAATTTGCTTATTTCAGATACATTTGTATTGATTGTAATTTGTGCATAATTTAAGAATAAAATATTTCTGTACATAAACTAGCAATTGATACGATAAACTTTTCCTAAACAATACGATACATTTTACTTTTTGTAAAATTGTAGGAATGGTATTTCTTCTCTCCCCTTCTCTCTTCCTCTGTCTCCCTCGCTTACTTAATAATTACGCGCGTGAGGGTATACTCAAGTAGTTAGATTGAATTATTTTAATTAAACTTGTTCAATTTTACATTCTATTTGATTAAATCTGATTAATTTAATAAATAAAATTTGCATGTTAATAAAAGAATTATTAATTAAAGAAAACATTTGTACAACACGTTTGTAATAATTTTTCTTTGTTTAGGAAAAATATTGAATGCGATTATTTTTGCACGTATATATACGCGAGCACACACACACACACACACACACACACACACACACACACACACACACACACACGGGTGCGTGCGTGTGCGTGAGCGTGTGCGTATGCGTGTTTTTGCATTATAGGTTTTGGGTTATCTTATTTTAAAATATATATTTTGTTATACTCGAGATTATTTTGTATTATATATATTGCAGTTATCGAGACTTGTTTTCTCTTTGATATTCTACACTAGCTGTTAATACAAATGTGTTTACACAAATATGTCAAGCTACGTATGTATATAATAATATATAAATTATGTATAAGATAAATTACTAAAGTCATCGCTAATGTATAACATTGATTTATTCTAATGGTTAACTAAGCAACAGCAAGTTTATACATCTTATCAGGGCCGTGGCACACATAAAAATTTAAGCAGTAAAACGTATGCAGTAAGGAAAGTAACAGTTTAGATTTGCTAGCGTTTAAGTTATGTCTTAAGTTCTGGACTGTGATTGATTGATTCGCTTACTGCTTACGTTTTACTGCTTAAGTTCTTTTTGTGTGCCATGGCTCTTAAGCTGTAATGACTCTGGCACACTGGTCGCAATGAGCGATAAGCGATAGCCAATGAGAGATCTGCTTTTCCAGTCACTTCTGGAAAAAGCAGAGCTCTCATTGAATATCACTTATCGCGTCCAGTGTGCCAGAGCCATAAGCCGTAAGAAATTAACCAATTACAGTTGATTGTTCTCCTATCATTCGACTGTGATTTATCAATTTCTTACAGCTTATAGCTTAAATCAACGGTTACGGCCATCATAAATCAGCCTTTATGCTATGCTTATGCTACGCTATACATTTTAGGCTGCGTTCCGATATTCACTGCCAATACTAAAAATCTATAGTTTACGTCACGTACCAAATAAATTTTCAATATATATTGGCAATGAATATCGGAACCATAAAGATATATAATAGACTGAGCATTCCCATTGGGAGAGCTTCCGGTAAGATCTGAAGGACAAGGGGTCAATCATGAATCTTTTCCCCTGGGGTGGAAACGTGACAAATGAAAAATCTCTCTTTCTATATTAATGTTGAATAGAAAAAGATAGTCATATAAAACTTTTCACTTTTGACGTTTCACATTAATACATGATTGACCCCCAGAAGATATATGCTGGCTGAGACGTTTTCCTTGTCTTACTACCTTTCTTTCTTCCCACCAATGATACAACTAGGAAAAGTTAGAAAAGGAAAGCGTCTCAGCAGATCTTGTTGGAAGCTCTCCAATGGCAATGTTCAGTCTATACACGTCTATGATCGGAACGCAGCCTTAAATTGGTCATCTTGGTTACGGTGTCTTGCAGGCAGCTTACTTCACACATATCGTAGACAGATTTTATCAGTAATAATAAAATAAAAATTTCTGATAATCGATCCGTTATTGTGTATAAAGAAGATAATTAAGTTAAAGAAGTCAAAGAAGAGAGTATAAAGTGTAAGTGGAGAGTTTTATTTAAAAGAAAGTGAAAAGACGCTAGAAAGATAGAGATATATAGAGAGAAATATATACATACCTACATTAGAAAGGAGAAAGAAAGAGAAGAAGAGAAGGAACGAAAGAGCGAGGTATATATTACTGAAATATTTGGTATATCTACAGTATATAACGGCAATCTTCTCGTTTTTTTTATTTTTATATTTTATGTATGTATATATTATGGGTCTTAAAAAGGACTTCAATTACTTACCGATATTGTAATATTTTAAATATTAATTTTTAAAAAACGGAACATGATCGATTTTCCTTTTCAGAATCTTTTTTACGACTTAAAATACACAAAAAATAAAAAAAAACAGATTGCCGTTATACTGTAGATTTACAATATTTAAACTTATATATTAGCTTAACTCTATTGTACACGTTCAAAAATGTATGTATTATGTATCTCTTGCTTAAGATTCTTAAGTTAAAGAAGACAAAGAATTAAGAGAAAAAGAGAAAGAGGATAATTTTGTCCAATAAATAGGAAGAGTGAGAAGACAACAGAAAGAGAGAAAGGTATAGAAATCGAAAAAGAAGAAGGAAATGAGAAGAAAGAACAATAAAAAGAGAGGTATATATTGCAAAAATTATATTAAATTAAATTGATATATTAGCTTACTTTCTTGTATAGGTTTTAAAATTTATGTGCTATATATTTTGTGCTTAGGGTTTCTAAGTTAAAGAAGACAAAAATAAATTAAGAGAAAAAGAAGAAAAGGAGAATTTTGTTCAATAAATAGAAAGTAAGAAGACAATTATAGAAAGAGAAAAAGAGAGAAAGAAAGAGACGAGGAGAAGGAACGATAAAGAGAGAGGTACATATTACAAAAATATTTAAATTTATATCAGCTTTAGGGGCGGCACTACAGTCTCGCTCTAGGTGTGGATAACAATTATCGACGGGTAAGGGGATAGGATTTGATATATGAAAAATTTCTTAAAGTATTGGCTAAAAATCATACATAATCCTTTACAGTGTTGATAAAATTGTATCAAACTGGCATATTTTTTATTTTTGGATTATTTTAAGATAATGTAAAGAAATTTCTTTTACCAGTAGTTTAATTTATGTAACCGGTAATTTTATTCACGCAAGAAGAGATTAAATAAATAATAATTATGATTCAAAGAAAATTACAAAATATTATTATACATCACATGTTTGCATTCTAATATATTATGTTTCTCTCTTTATAAATTCGTTTAATAACTCTTCAATATTTATATTTTACCATTTGAAAATTGATTTTAATTCTTACGTCAAATTTAGTTAAAATTTTAAAACATAAAAAATTATTTATAACACCATCTTATATCCCCATCAAAGAAAAACTTTTGTATAAAACGTTTTTCTCTACAAACGCTCTCTGCAAAATTAAGAGGGGTGATAGATTAAAATTGGACACCCTGTATATATAGGATATTTACTAAGCATTTAAATGTTTGCTTTTCACAGTTCTATTTAATCTATTGGATGAGAGAAAAAATCTTAATTAAGAGAGAGAGAGAGAGAGAGAGAAAGATTACAAAAAGAAAGAAAAAGTGAAAAAGGAGTAAGGAAAAGGAAGAAGGAGAGATAAAGAAAGGTTTGTATATATTTTTTAAAAATATTTTAATATATATATAATTCCTCTTTTACGCGATTCTTTGCGCGTTTCTTTAAATCCGAAAAGAACTTTTTCAAAGCTTAATTATATTTAATGGAAATTTATTACAAGAAAGGAGATTAAAATCAACAAAGAGTTAACCGTGACGTCTCCTTATAAAAGTCACATATTTCTACAATCTCAATTTTTTTCTTCTAATAAAAGAGGGAAAAATAGAAATGTAAACATATACTGGTTAAAAAAATTATAACCTCTCAATTCATATCAAAATTTCGCATAATTTCAAATAAGCATATCTCTACGAAAAATTGTCGTATTTGAAAAATTTTTTTATTTTAAAGAGTAAAAAATCTCTACTTAAGAAACTTTTGTTAAATTTTGATTTATCCACTTTCCCTTCCATCATCTCTTCGAACGTAAAGACGTATTTTTTTCCAAAGAATTGCACAATTTAATGCACTCTACGAGATGGAAATTAATTTTTTTCGCAAATGTCATAACTATCGTAAAATATGAACTTTTATCTACAAATTAAAAAAATTAAGGCTTGTACGATTCTTTTTCGCGGAATTATGACGTATCAAAGGAGAGTAAGTGTTAGCCAATTTTTTCTTAAAAAGTGTAAAGTATAAATAATCTTATGTTTTTTGAATCATTGGAATACAATGATAGTATTTTTATCCATCTAAACCCTATAGGAAATTGGTCAAAATTCGCTTTAAAGGGATTAAAATAAGTTACTTTTAATTTAACTTAAATCATTTTTGGTTTTTAAAGTCACTTTTTTTTCGACTCTTTTAAGGCAGACCTCTTTCCCACAAGTTTAGATAGATAAAAATGCTACCATGGTATTTAACGACCTAAAAAAAACATAAAATTATTTATATTACACTTTTTAGGCAAATATGGCACTTATACTCGATCTTGTTTTGATCTACATCGAATTTAATTTACACCCAATATTGAGTGTATCTCGTTGATTTTCTAATTAAACTAATTAAATGATGATAAAGATTGGGAATGTATGACGGATTTCTTATTAGGCTGGTTCGGACGAGAACGCGTTGGACAACCAGAAAAAAAGGTCCTCATTGAATTGATAGTGTGTTGCATAAGACAAGCTGCTACGGGCGAAGCACCGGTCGGGTCGTGTATCTACTCGAAAAATTCTGTCAGCGAAAGAACTTCAACAAGTTCACAATGATAAGCAAAAATTGACAGAACACTTAATTCAAACGTTACCACTGTTACTCGATAAGTACAGGGCAGATCCTGAAAAATTGGCGAACTTACTCGCAATCCCGCAATATTTCGATTTGGATATTTACATAAAGTCTAGACAAGAAATGAATTTAGACTCTGTTGTAAGATTTACACGATTGTACAAAATTGCATGTACCGAAGTTTTACCATACTGCGGCTAAAACTTTAGAACATATGTGTGTGGAAGATTATGCTATTTTCACGAGGTATATATATACATATATGATTTTTTTTCCAAAACGTACATATATATATATATGTTAGTCAAATTAAATTTCTTAATCGACGAAGCTGGCACTCCTGACGGTCACAATCGTCAGGATACTATAAGTAGACCGAGAATCCGGTCCTTCTATCGAAACGCTTAAATTTAAGCACTTTTAAATTAAGATGGAAAAATTCCTTCTCCCTTCCCTAATTAAATCGATATCGATTTAATATTAAAATCACTGTAAAAACTTATTGCGAAAATATTACCCCAGCCAGGGTTCGAACCTGGAATCTCCCGCATTCCGTTCGGGCGTCTTAACCAATTCGACTACCAGGGCATGTGGTAATATTTTATCGCAATAGCCACATCTAAACAATCATAAGAAGGAACACCGATATTTACGTCGACGGTGAATATTCAAACACGATGAGATACATTAACTTCGCCAGTGTATAAATAATCAAATTAAATTTCTTAATCGACGAAAGCTGGCACTCCTGACGGTCACAAGTGCCCGTCAGGAGTGCCAGCTTCGTCGATTAAGAAATTTAATTTGATTATTTATACACTGGCGAAGTTAATGTATCTCATCGTGTTTGAATATTCACCGTCGACGTAAATATCGGTGTTCCTTCTTATGATTGTTTAGATGTGCTATTGCAATAAATATTACCACATGCCCTGGTAGTCGAATTGGTTAAGACGCCCGAACGGAATGCGGGAGATTCCAGGTTCGAACCCTGGCTGGGGTAATATTTTTCGCAATAAGTTTTTACAGTGATTTTAATATTAAATCGATATCGATTTAATTAGGGAAGGGAGAAGGAATTTTTCCATCTTAATTTAAGGTGCTTAAATTTAAGCGTTTCGATAGAAGGACCGGATTCTCGGTCTACTTATAGTATCCTGACGATTGTGACCGTCAGGAGTGCCAGCTTCGTCGATTAAGAAATTTAATTGATTATTTATACACTGGCGAAGTTAATGTATCTCATCGTGTTTGAATATTCACCGTCGACGTAAATATCGGTGTTCCTTCTTATGATTGTTTAGATGTGCTATTGCAATAAATATTACCACATGCCCTGGTAGTCGAATTGGTTAAGACGCCCGAACGGAATGCGGGAGATTCCAGGTTCGAACCCTGGCTGGGGTAATATTTTTCGCAATAAGTTTTTACAGTGATTTTAATATTAAATCGATATCGATTTAATTAGGGAAGGGAGAAGGAATTTTTCCATCTTAATTTAAGGTGCTTAAATTTAAGCGTTTCGATAGAAGGACCGGATTCTCGGTCTACTTATAGTATCCTGACGATTGTGACCGTCAGGAGTGCCAGCTTCGTCGATTAAGAAATTTAATTTGATTATTTATACACTGGCGAAGTTAATGTATCTCATCGTGTTTGAATATTCACCGTCGACGTAAATATCGGTGTTCCTTCTTATGATTGTTTAGATGTGCTATTGCGATAAATATTACCACATGCCCTGGTAGTCGAATTGGTTAAGACGCCCGAACGGAATGCGGGAGATTCCAGGTTCGAACCCTGGCTGGGGTAATATTTTTCGCAATAAGTTTTACAGTGATTTTAATATTAAATCGATATCGATTTAATTAGGGAAGGGAGAAGGAATTTTTCCATCTTAATTTAAGGTGCTTAAATTTAAGCGTTTCGATAGAAGGACCGGATTCTCGGTCTACTTATAGTATCCTGACGATTGTGACCGTCAGGAGTGCCAGCTTCGTCGATTAAGAAATTTAATTTGATTATTTATACACTGGCGAAGTTAATGTATCTCATCGTGTTTGAATATTCACCGTCGACGTAAATATCGGTGTTCCTTCTTTATGATTGTTTAGATGTGCTATTGCGATAAATATTACCACATGCCCTGGTAGTCGAATTGGTTAAGACGCCCGAACGGAATGCGGGAGATTCCAGGTTCGAACCCTGGCTGGGGTAATATTTTCGCAATAAGTTTTTACAGTGATTTTTAATATTAAATCGATATCGATTTAATTAGGGAAGGGAGAAGGAATTTTTCCATCTTAATTTAAGGTGCTTAAATTTAAGCGTTTCGATAGAAGGACCGGATTCTCGGTCTACTTATAGTATCCTGACGATTGTGACCGTCAGGAGTGCCAGCTTCGTCGATTAAGAAATTTAATTTGATTATTTATACACTGGCGAAGTTAATGTATCTCATCGTGTTTGAATATTCACCGTCGACGTAAATATCGGTGTTCCTTCTTATGATTGTTTAGATGTGCTATTGCGATAAATATTACCACATGCCCTGGTAGTCGAATTGGTTAAGACGCCCGAACGGAATGCGGGAGATTCCAGGTTCGAACCCTGGCTGGGGTAATATTTTTCGCAATAAGTTTTTACAGTGATTTTAATATTAAATCGATATCGATTTAATTAGGGAAGGGAGAAGGAATTTTTCCATCTTAATTTAAGGTGCTTAAATTTAAGCGTTTCGATAGAAGGACCGGATTCTCGGTCTACTTATAGTATCCTGACGATTGTGACCGTCAGGAGTGCCAGCTTCGTCGATTAAGAAATTTAATTTGATTATTTATACACTGGCGAAGTTAATGTATCTCATCGTGTTTGAATATTCACCGTCGACGTAAATATCGGTGTTCCTTCTTATGATTGTTTAGATGTGCTATTGCGATAAATATTACCACATGCCCTGGTAGTCGAATTGGTTAAGACGCCCGAACGGAATGCGGGAGATTCCAGGTTCGAACCCTGGCTGGGGTAATATTTTTCGCAATAAGTTTTTACAGTGATTTTAATATTAAATCGATATCGATTTAATTAGGGAAGGGAGAAGGAATTTTTCCATCTTAATTTAAGGTGCTTAAATTTAAGCGTTTCGATAGAAGGACCGGATTCTCGGTCTACTTATAGTATCCTGACGATTGTGACCGTCAGGAGTGCCAGCTTCGTCGATTAAGAAATTTAATTTGATTATTTATACACTGGCGAAGTTAATGTATCTCATCGTGTTTGAATATTCACCGTCGACGTAAATATCGGTGTTCCTTCTTATGATTGTTTAGATGTGCTATTGCGATAAATATTACCACATGCCCTGGTAGTCGAATTGGTTAAGACGCCCGAACGGAATGCGGGAGATTCCAGGTTCGAACCCTGGCTGGGGTAATATTTTTCGCAATAAGTTTTTACAGTGATTTTAATATTAAATCGATATCGATTTAATTAGGGAAGGGAGAAGGAATTTTTCCATCTTAATTTAAGGTGCTTAAATTTAAGCGTTTCGATAGAAGGACCGGATTCTCGGTCTACTTATAGTATCCTGACGATTGTGACCGTCAGGAGTGCCAGCTTCGTCGATTAAGAAATTTAATTTGATTATTTATACACTGGCGAAGTTAATGTATCTCATCGTGTTTGAATATTCACCGTCGACGTAAATATCGGTGTTCCTTCTTATGATTGTTTAGATGTGCTATTGCGATAAATATTACCACATGCCCTGGTAGTCGAATTGGTTAAGACGCCCGAACGGAATGCGGGAGATTCCAGGTTCGAACCCTGGCTGGGGTAATATTTTTCGCAATAAGTTTTTACAGTGATTTTAATATTAAATCGATATCGATTTAATTAGGGAAGGGAGAAGGAATTTTTCCATCTTAATTTAAGGTGCTTAAATTTAAGCGTTTCGATAGAAGGACCGGATTCTCGGTCTACTTATAGTATCCTGACGATTGTGACCGTCAGGAGTGCCAGCTTCGTCGATTAAGAAATTTAATTTGATTATTTATACACTGGCGAAGTTAATGTATCTCATCGTGTTTGAATATTCACCGTCGACGTAAATATCGGTGTTCCTTCTTATGATTGTTTAGATGTGCTATTGCGATAAATATTACCACATGCCCTGGTAGTCGAATTGGTTAAGACGCCCGAACGGAATGCGGGAGATTCCAGGTTCGAACCCTGGCTGGGGTAATATTTTTCGCAATAAGTTTTTACAGTGATTTTAATATTAAATCGATATCGATTTAATTAGGGAAGGGAGAAGGAATTTTTCCATCTTAATTTAAGGTGCTTAAATTTAAGCGTTTCGATAGAAGGACCGGATTCTCGGTCTACTTATAGTATCCTGACGATTGTGACCGTCAGGAGTGCCAACTTCGTCGATTAAGAAATTTAATTTGATTATTTATACACTGGCGAAGTTAATGTATCTCATCGTGTTTGAATATTCACCGTCGACGTAAATATCGGTGTTCCTTCTTATGATTGTTTAGATGTGCTATTGCGATAAATATTACCACATGCCCTGGTAGTCGAATTGGTTAAGACGCCCGAACGGAATGCGGGAGATTCCAGGTTCGAACCCTGGCTGGGGTAATATTTTTCGCAATAAGTTTTTACAGTGATTTTAATATTAAATCGATATCGATTTAATTAGGGAAGGGAGAAGGAATTTTTCCATCTTAATTTAAGGTGCTTAAATTTAAGCGTTTCGATAGAAGGACCGGATTCTCGGTCTACTTATAGTATCCTGACGATTGTGACCGTCAGGAGTGCCAGCTTCGTCGATTAAGAAATTTAATTTGATTATTTATACACTGGCGAAGTTAATGTATCTCATCGTGTTTGAATATTCACCGTCGACGTAAATATCGGTGTTCCTTCTTATGATTGTTTAGATGTGCTATTGCGATAAATATTACCACATGCCCTGGTAGTCGAATTGGTTAAGACGCCCGAACGGAATGCGGGAGATTCCAGGTTCGAACCCTGGCTGGGGTAATATTTTTCGCAATAAGTTTTTACAGTGATTTTAATATTAAATCGATATCGATTTAATTAAGGAAGGGAGAAGGAATTTTTCCATCTTAATTTAAGGTGCTTAAATTTAAGCGTTTCGATAGAAGGACCGGATTCTCGGTCTACTTATAGTATCCTGACGATTGTGACCGTCAGGAGTGCCAGCTTCGTCGATTAAGAAATTTAATTTGATTATTTATACACTGGCGAAGTTAATGTATCTCATCGTGTTTGAATATTCACCGTCGACGTAAATATCGGTGTTCCTTCTTATGATTGTTTAGATGTGCTATTGCGATAAATATTACCACATGCCCTGGTAGTCGAATTGGTTAAGACGCCCGAACGGAATGCGGGAGATTCCAGGTTCGAACCCTGGCTGGGGTAATATTTTTCGCAATAAGTTTTTACAGTGATTTTAATATTAAATCGATATCGATTTAATTAGGGAAGGGAGAAGGAATTTTTCCATCTTAATTTAAGGTGCTTAAATTTAAGCGTTTCGATAGAAGGACCGGATTCTCGGTCTACTTATAGTATCCTGACGATTGTGACCGTCAGGAGTGCCAGCTTCGTCGATTAAGAAATTTAATTTGATTATTTATACACTGGCGAAGTTAATGTATCTCATCGTGTTTATATATGTTAGGTTATATTACAAAAATATTTAAGTCTATATGCATATTAGTTAACTCTTTTATGAATGTTTAAAAGTTTATATATTTTGTGTCTCACATTTCTTTAGGTATCAAAGTTAAAGAAAATAAAATTTTTCATCATGCATTTATATGTCATAGATGCGGCAAATGTCGTCGATATATGCAATACATACAAACTAAGCCGTCTAGAATGCATTGTGCACATTCTAATGAAACTTACAATTTACCACAAAATGGAAACATACGAATATAAAAAGAATTAAAGTGTCCATTGGACGACTATGAATTACTTTCATGGTTGACTGGTACACGAGGAAAAAGTTATATATTTTATCCATATTGTTATAATAATCCACCGTTTAGGTATGTCAGGAATATGGTAATTGGATTATTGTATATCGAAAGAAGGACTAAATGAAGAATTCTCAAATTTAGGGATATGAAAAAAGGAATGAGCGGTTGTAATTCATGCACGTATTCGACATGTTCGTACGGCATGAATTCAAATGGCTTATCCAGATGTTTGAAATACGATTTAGGTATACTTGATAACCAGAAAGAAACGGTCCTCATTGAATTGATGGTGTGTTGCATAAAACAAGCTGCTACGGGCGAAGCACCGATTGGTCATGTATGTTATTAGTACGGTATTTTGATATTTTTATATTAAAATTTGCATCGTAATATAACTTTAGTAATTTGCTATTGATCGTTTTTACCAAACTTATAGGACACCCTGTATATTAAAAGATTTGAAAATTTCTTAGTCACTCTATTTTTATACATAGCAACATAAAACAAATGGTATACGTATTCGTATATAGCAACGTCATTTCATCTTATTACGACGTGTTTGATAGAGGAAGTAGCAATAAAAATATCGAAAGAATTTCCTAAGGATACGTACGGTAAATATATTGTTAATATTTTAGTACTTAAGGGGATCCTGCACCCATATGATTTTCCGACAAAATTCTATATCTGTCCTTGTATAGACAATAATAATAAACAAGGTTATAGGTTGTATAATCTTTTGAGCAGCATATCTTCTTTGTTACGTGTCTGAGCCTAATTCTAACTACGGTATGTTATTTCTTCATGTTATCTGTTGTCCAGGCTGGTCTCATTTTGTAATAATAAATTGTGGAATGTTTATATGAAGTAAATGTTGTCATGACTTGACGTGAGAGTAGGTAACGAAAATCTGCATTTCTGAAATTATTTTTGTTTTCGGCATAAAATTGACTAGCGTGGACATCATTAGTGCATATACTTTAACTTCTAAAAAGGATTTTTTATTCTGTAAAGTCAATAAAAAGATATGTTGCTCAAAAGAAGATTTGCGTTCTATCGATAATACAGACGGCTGCAGGATCCCCGGAGATCCTAAAGCCGTTTGTATTACTGACAAAATTGCCGACAAATTACATTTCGGCTACCGTCATTTTTTATCGCATTAATTCGACAAAATTAAAAACGCTTCTCCTCGATTGTAATACATATATCAATGATTCGGGGATACTCAGATTTTATATGGAAAATGAGAAAAAATTACGGAATTACAGATTTCCTTAGATTTCGTTACCTACTTTTATCTCAATATGGCGTCTCGAGTTGCGGACGGCTTGTTAATTCATCACAAGATGTGCTTCATATGAAAGATGTACCATTTGTACGAACGTGAAAACAAGTTTCCTCGAATCACAAGACACGACACAACATTAATTCAATCTTCAAATAAAGATTAGAAGTCTAATAAAAACGTAGAGTGCCGGTGTGTGTCGTGCGTATGTGTACGTGAAATATAGGTGCTATTCTTGTTTATTACTAGAATAGATATAGGTCGGTAACATAGAAAATGATAGAAAATGGTAATTTTTGTCGATGAAACAGGCAGGTTTAGGATCCCCTTAAAATAAGATAATGATAATAATAATGAAAAAGGATAAATATATACAATTATAATGGTCGTGTTTCGATATTCGCTGTTAGTATTAAAAATTTGTAGTTCTTATTTTGTATGCTATAGATTTTTATTTTTCCCCCCTTTTCTTCTTCTTTATTTTAAAATTATTAAAATTTTAATTACTTATTAATTCCTTTTTAACAATATAGAAATATAATATATTGTAAGAAAAAATGTCTGATTCGGATTCGGAGATTGAATTGAGGAATAAATTTAAAACAAGTATTGATTATATGCATGAATATCTGGAAAATATAAATTCAGCGGAATTATTAACTCCAAATGAAGTATTTTATGCTATACAAAAAAATGAAGCAACCATGTAAGTAACATAATTATCATTGTTTCACAATGATATATCACAATTATATTTGTTTTTTTTAATGTATGTAATAATAATTGTTATCATATTATTTTAAAATTTTAATTTTAAAATAACTATATTTGAGTTTTTTAAGAATGGAATATAAATTATCTAACATAATTATTCATATAGGTATTATGTAATAAAGATTTTTAATATAATAGAATGATATTTTTATTTTTTTTAAGTATACTTTCTGAAATTATATTGTTATAGCGAAATAATAGGTTACGTAGACAAGATAGAGTTACCTCGTACAGTTGACAATAGCCAACAAGAATGTAGAATCCTGAAATTTTATTTAAATAATGGAGATGGAAGACGGGTACAAGTAGTAGCCTGGAACGATAATATAGATAATATATATTATCGTATTAAACTAAATCATGTAAATATATTCTTTTACTTTTTTCTTTTTTTTTTTACTTAAAAAATTATAAAAATTATTATAATTTAATAATTTATTAATGTTTTTTAACAATATAGAAATAATATATTACAAAAAAAATCAGATTCAAAGTTTTAATTTGAGAACATTAAAGAAGAATTTGAGAAATTAAATCTATTAAAATTATTGACAAATATATATAACAATAATAATAAATATATAATAATAACAATAGATAACATTAATAACCAATATTTAAAATTAATAATAACATTAAAACATTTATAACACTGTGTTTAATATAGATTATTCATCTGGATGGTGTTCAAGCACAAATTCCGAAAGGTGCTAATAATGGAAATGTTCCATATGAGCTACTAATTAGAAATAACTGCACAATTATAAATAATTTTGGAATATTCAGACCAATTCAAAATTTTCAAGAAATACACGTACCAATCCAAAATAACGAAAGCTCAATGCATCAATTCATTGCCAATCAACGCATTAGTACGTATCATTATATAAATATAAATATGTATGTATATATATATATATATAAGGTGTCTGCGTAAAAGTAGCCACAATTTTTAATCTTGCAAAGTAAAGGAGATAGTCTCAACAAATATGATATCAAATTAAATGGTTCTAATTAAACTCTATTGTGCTCATAGTGATTGTTTATAAAAATTATCTATATATGTTAGAGAACAGAATAATATGCATAATTTTTTATAGTAATGTAAATGTTCCGATATAATAAAAGTTGTAGTGTTTTTTCTAAGGAATACAACGATATATGATATAGCACACTTATCTTATAAATTATATAGTTTTGTTAAGTCAAAGTTTCGTGGGTGACTACTACCTTTTTCAGCCTGTAGTGTGGCTAAGTTCCGACTAAATTATCATTTGATGACAACGTATCACACGTCAATTGCTAATGCAAGAGTCGGCACTTTGCCATACTGCAGGGCTAAAACTGATAAGGTAATAGTCATCCGCAAAACTTTGACTTACAATTAACAAAACTCGTATAATCTATAAGATAAGTGTGTTATATCATACATTGTTATATTTCTTAGAAAGAACACTACAACTTTTATTATATCAAAATATTCACATTGTTGTGAAAAGTTATGCATACTACTCAGTTTTCTAACATAGATAATTTTTATAAGCAATCACTATGCCTACAATAGAGTTTAATTAAAATCATTTAATTTGATATCATATTTGTTAGGTCTGCTCTTGGAAAAATATAAATCACTTTGGGGCCCATGATTATAGTTAATTAAATTATTTAGATTGCTCGTAACCCTAATTTTATGTGCGATATTTTTATTTCAAAGATTTTTAAGTTAGATTTTTAGTTACGCGGGATTAATTTAGAAATATTGCACGTAAAATTAGGGTTACGAGCAATCTAAATAATTTGATTACTGCAATCGTAGGCCCCATAATTGTCTTTATTTTTCCCAGAGTATCTCCTTTAGTTTGCAAGATAAAAAGGAGTGATCACTTATACGCGGACACCCTGTATGTATATACGATAAATTAAAAATTTATTTTTTATATTTCTGTATAAAAGATTACATAGTTACTTACTTTATAGTTTTGGAAGCTTACATTAAAACGAATTTTTTTGAAATACACGACATTGAGCGAAACAAAGATATTGGTTTAGGATCAATAACTGATGGAATATATAAAGTTGAAATTCATATTTTAAATTTTTCCAATGATGAATATTGGAAATATGGAATTTATAAAGGAGACAAAATAAAAATCGATGGAATTGTTGCACAAACAACAGGTAATATACATTTATATTATATTTAGTAATTATATTTGGTGATAATGCCTATTATAAAATATTCTTTAACTTTACATAATTTTGTTAAAATATTTTATTTTCAATTTTTTTGTAAATCTTTTATTATTTTAAGGATTTTTTAAAAGTTTAATTTAATTTTAACATTTAGTAAGTAAGAATCATATTAAAGTTTTTAAAAAATGTTAAAAATATAAAGTAATATTAATCATATCGTATATCTATTAATTATATATAGATATCTATTATATAATATAAGAATAATACAAGAAAGCTCGTTTAAAAATCAAATTAGGGAAGGGCTTTGCACTGTGACAAGATGTTTGTGTTTATTGTATAACTTTTTGAAATATATAAATTTTATACATTAAATTTACAAATTTTATATACTTTTACAGTTAATCCAGTATATATACTGGTAAACGATATAAAAGATATACAAAAATTAAAAGGTCGTATGCCACTTTCCACACTACTTAAAGGAGTACGTATACTGAAAAAAATTTAATTAAGTCTGAAATTTGGTAAGTTTAACAGATATTTTACGCTGTATTAAAACGAATTATATACTCCGTTCCACGAGAGACCATACTTTGTTCTGCGTATAGATGAGCAATAAAGTTTTCCTAGAGCGTGGCGTACTGTATACTATTCTATATTATTATTATTTCCGTATTATTTATTATTTACTTACCGTATTCTATGAGCGGAGACCGCGCAAAACGGATGAGTTTTCGTTCGAACTAAGTATGGTCTCTCGTGGAACGAAGTATAGATTGATAATATATATTATAATTGTTTTTTGTTTTATAATAAATATATTTTTTACAGATTATATAATGTTTTGTTTGGTTTCGTTTAGTTTTCAAGAAATAGTTAAGAGAATTTTTGAAGTCGTATTACGACAAAATTGTTGAACATTTGATTTGCTGCATTTTGTTTAAAATAACTGGGTGATTATATGAATTGTTTATGGTAAATATTTTATGAGATATTTTACAATGCATCACTGCAAATATACTTATTACAAAACATTTCTTAGTTAGGTGAGATGTGATTCTTATTTTCTACAAGATCTCTGACAAACTTGTCATGGCGATATCCGGAGAATCAGGCGATATAACACAGTTTTCGAAATACATTGGAAAGAATATTTCGCTGTACAAAATGCAAAATGGCTATATGAATTGTCCCCCAAAGGGGCTTGTTCCATAAAGAGAAATCTAGCCAAATATCTTAGAAGAAGGTCTCCAATACTTTGTTAATATGCTACTAGCTGGATATAATAAAAATTTAGGATCAGAATTATCGATTACTTAACGTCCTGCGTTAAAGTTCCTTATGCGACTCTCGGATATGGCGGGATGTTTTTCATATCTGTTTTAGACAGATATTACAAATATGGTAAAGCGTTGATAAGTAAGATAGCGAACAAATTAATATTAGCTAAAAGATATCAAATAAAAATGTTTATTCTGACAGGTTGTATCGAAGAAGAAGCATATATGCATTATTGAAGTAATGCGTTGAAGAAATTCAAAAAGGAATAATCGTTAATTTGTCAAATTTCACAGTTGAAAAGACATTGAAGCATGGGTTTAAAGATATGCAGCCAATTGCAGCTGAGAACTTACTTGTGGAAAGTTTTTCTACAGAATAGAAGAAACATTTACTTTATATTTTTTCGTAGGAAAAATATTTCCATTATAGAAATAAAAGATTTAATTACAATTTGATAATAGAATAAAGTTATCATCAGTGATTATAACTGCTTACTTTTTCTTTCCGAATTATGAAAATAAATAGCGTTTCAACGTTTCCATTCTTCTTCCATATACCATACGTGCGTACATACAGACACTTAAAAATACGAGCTCCACATCTTTGTCTAATAATAAGTAACATTTTAATAGCAGAACATTTATCTATATAAAATTGTAACTCTAATGAATGTAAAGCAGATATAATTGTCACTTTTATCCACTATTAAAAATTACTTATAAATAATATTATCATAATCGGTATTCGTAGTAGTATCTTATGTCAAGATCGTCTTAAGTAATATGTCTACAATGCAAAGTTGTGGGTTGTAAAAAATTGACTAATCACAATCGGATTTGAGGAAAATAATCAACTGTGATTGGTCAATTTCTTACGACTTACGACTCGGAGTGTAGATCCTGCATTAAAATGCTAATACGGTTTTGTGATTGGTTTATAACATCTTGAGATTGTGCTTAAGACGTTAAATATATAGCGTAGCATAAGCATAGCATAAGGCCAATGAGTTAAGGCCATCACACACAAAATACAGAACGTCGCATAAGCATAGCATAAGACTTCTGGACCAATGAGCATCTTATGTAAATTAATATGGCGACTTTATGTTGGATGTTCATTCCCACACAGAACAAAATATCTAATAGACATCCAATGGATATCTACATATCCATATGATGTCCATGTCTACTATTCATATCTAATAGATATCTAATAGATGTACAAAATATCCATATCTCTCAAATAACTAGCAGAGATATCCATTAGATATCCACGTGTTATCCATATATCCATATCTACAAAATATCTGTCAAAGATATCCATTAGATATCCATGTGTTATCCACATATCCATATCCACAAAATATCTATCAAAGATATCCATTAGATATCCACGTGTTATCCACATATCCATGTCCATAAAATATCTATTAACGATATCCATTAGATATCCGCGTGTTATCCACATATCCATGTCCACAAAGTATCTATCAAAGATGTCCATTAGATATCCACGTGTTATCCACATATCCATGTCCACAAAATATCTATCAAAGATATCCATTAGATATCCACGTGTTATCCACATATCCATGTCCACAAAATATCTATCAAAGATATCCATTAGATATCCACGTGTTATCCACATATCCATGTCCACAAAATATCTATAAAAGATATCCATTAGATATCTACACATCCATGTCCACAATATATCTATCAAAGATATTTATTAGATATCCATGTGTTATCCACATATCCATGTCCACAAAATATCTATCAAAGATATCCATTATATATCCATGTGTTATCCACATATCCATGTCCACAAAATATCTATCAAAGATATCCATTAGATATCCACGTGTTATCCACACATCCATGTCCACAAAATATTTATTAAAGATATCCATTAGATATCCACGTGTTATCCACATATCCATGTCCACAAAATATCTATCAAAGATATCCATTAGATATCCATGTGTTATCCACTTATTAATTTATGGGAAATTACCGAGGAGATATATATTTTTTATAAATGATTAATTATTGTTAATTAGGTATTCACATTCACTGCGCTATTTGGCCTTAAAATTATATATGCTAAAATATTATATTATTAATGTGTGTGGAAGCCCTAGAGGCTTTAGACGGTCACGTGGTGCGTCACCGAAACCCGCGGCGCTTGTTGTAACGTGCCGGCAAGACGCGACTAAATTTGTGTTTCCGGCTGCCGACGAGAAAATTTTGATTGTCGTTTCGTTCGTGTGCATGGGTTATGCTCTTTCCTTTCGCCTCTGGCAAAATGGTTTTTCTGCACGTAAGTATATATCTATATATCTTCTTTATTTCTCGTAATTATCTTGTAAGATATATTAATAAAGCATTATTTTATTGCGTTTCGAACTGCGGTTATCCACACAAAATATTCGCAATACGTAACATAACGTTTTTGACCCCTTTGGGATTAAAGCGCATAAGGTGTATAATATATATATAGTGATCGATGTACGACGCCGCCGCTGATGGCCGGATCGATTCCAGTAAAAAGATTCCTGCAGTGACAATCACGGCGAGAAGAAAAAGTAATCAACAGTCGTAGATTACTACGCCATGTTTCTGTGCTTTGGTCCAAATTAAATTAAAGGGGCCAAAAACGTTGAAACGTATTACGAATATCCTTAGGAGAACCGTATAAGTTACGCAAAATAATGTTTTATAGACCCGCATGGGTAAGTATAAACTTTAATTGGACTTTTAGGTCTTAGCTATATAGGTTTTAACGCATTAAAGCTGCGTTTACGATCAATAGAACGCATGAGAACTTCCTTTTCCCTTCTGCTAAATTTTACATATTATATATATATATATATATATATATATAATATGTAAAATTTTATATATATATATATATCTTTATTTATATATATGTCTTTTATATATATATATATCTTTTTTATATATATATATCATTATATATATATATATAATGTATATAATTATTTTTATTTGAAGTGCGTATAAATTGTAACCTATAACTGCAGCTTATATATATATATGTAAGATTGGAAATATAGTCACGCCGACTCGAATAAACTAATAAACAAATGCACAAAAAAAAAGTGAAAGCGAGACCCGGCCAGATTTACAAGCGAGCGATATTTGTACGAGCAAATGTATTAATAAACTATAACTATGTTTATCCTACACACATATATATATATATATATATATATAATCATCTACATGCAAACAATATTTTAGATCTATCTTTAAAGGAGCAATATGTTAAAATTTATATGCACTTAAAATGAAAAAAATATGTTTGAAAAATAGCGCGCTCGCGAAGTAACCCGGATAGCGACAACGACAGTGCAGCGACGCGGCGAACGCGCGGGCGAGGGGAGCTGAGCCCGATCGTGTTTTGTCTTACCGGTCCGCGCACGATTCTCGCAGCGACGTGTTCAATTGCGCGTAGTCGGTCGGAAGTGTCGGAACACGCGGATTGAAGGGACAGCACGCGAGATATATTCCCTGATTTTCGGGAATATATCTTTATCCGGGATTACGATATTCTATATCCGTCGTAAAGTCCATTCGGCAGTATTATTAGGAACATTAATTGTCTTATAATTCACACGAATAGTGATTTTTGCTGCTCATTAACATTAACGGTGCGCGGCATTCGTCTCGAGCGATCTTGGGGCGCGCGAGCCGACGAGGCCTCGGCGTTGCCTCATATATTACACCTGCGATTCGATAGAGCGAGGTGCAATTCTCGTGCCCGCTATAATAGAGGAAGAGAGAGGGTGCGCGGGTTTCCTTTCCGAACGAGACATCGATCCAGGAGAAAGGACGATCCATCCTTTGCCATCATCGTCCTTGACGATCAGGTTAGCGAACGCTAAATACTCTGTTTTATCCCATATCCGATCTATCGGATAAGCTTGTACCACGTGGTATGCGTACGCAATTGTAAGCTCTTTCGATCTCGTCCGACGTCATTTGGATGAATCTGTTTCGCGACAGGTGCGTACTTTATTCGGTTAATTCTATCGGGCCCGCGATGGCCATGGCCGTGTGATATTGCGCTAGTGCAATTAGTCCGTTTGATTGAATAATATCATGTATTCCGTCGTGACCGGGACGTCTCGCCGTCTAGACGCGATTCGAAATTCTTACAGTTGTTTATATTAATCGTTGGCAGTTTCACCTTGATTCGATTTACCCCCTCGTCGCGTCGGCTATTGTATTGTATACAACCGATACGTTTATCCGTGTTCGATTCCTGATTACTTATTTACATTATTCGAGCTAACAGCCTTGCGCTGATTCACTTGCGTTATATTCCTCGTATTTTATTTTTTGTGTTAATTTACTTGCTTCATTATTTCTTATGTTAATTTACTTGTTTCATTATTCGCGGTGTATCTTGCGTTGACTCATTTGCGTTATACAATTATATTTGAATTTCACCCCATCGGGAGGAGCTGTTGTCAATTGACAACATTGAGATAACTAAATCCCTGATCCTCGTTTACCTGAATCAGATCCTGTCTACACTTTTGTACATTTTAAACGAAATATATATATGAAATTTAGAGAAAGTGGGAAAAAAGTTCTACTGAAAATATTTTCAGTGCGGCTAAAATGAAACATTTTATTTATGTAGCTTCTATCGCATCTATAATCTAAATTAATTCGAATATTTTGTTGCAGTGCTCCCGCAGTTATTTCGTCACAACGTCTCTATACGATTATTATATATTATATATATATATCACATTCCTCTCACAAAAATCGATCTCGAAAAGAGATAACAGTGAGATTGACGCACGAGGACTCTATTGTTTCGACATTATAGTTTGTCAGGTAGGTCTAACAAGTTTTTGTTAATGTAATTTAATATGGCTGTGTGCTATATATACTTGTGTAAACTTACAAACTTTATTACAATCTTACTTTCTTTAATTATAAAATTGTTGTATAATTATATTTGCTTTTCTTGTCATCGTCGTTTTATCTTCGTCTATAATTGATGGCAATGGTAAATTCATATCTTCATGGTTGTCGTCTTTTATTCAAAATTGCTGCAGTTCTCAGTTTTTCTGATTTTTTGTTTTGGTTTAATTTATTTTGTACATTTTAAACAAAATATATATATGAAATTTAGAGAAAGTGGGGAAAAAAGTTCTACTGAAAATATTTTCAGTGCGGCTAAAATGAAACATTTTATTTATGTAGCTTCTATTGCATCTATAATCTAAATTAATTTGAATATTTTGTTGCAGTGCTCCCGCAGTTATTTCGTCACAACGTCTCTATACGATTATTATATATTATATATATATATCACATTCCTCTCACAAAAATCGATCTCGAAAAGAGATAACAGTGAGATTGACGCACGAGGACTCTATTGTTTCGACATTATAGTTTGTCAGGTAGGTCTAACAAGTTTTTGTTAATGTAATTTAATATGGCTGTGTGCTATATATACTTGTATAAACTTACAAACTTTATTACAATCTTACTTTCTTTAATTATAAAATTGTTGTATAATTATATTTGCTTTTCTTGTCATTGTCGTTTTATCTTCGTCTATAATTGATGGCAATGGTAAATTCATATCTTCATGGTTGTCGTCTTCCATTAAAAATTGCTCCAGTCCTCAGTTCTTCTGATTTTTTGTTTTTGTTTAATTTATTTATTTTTGCTTTATTATTAATTATGGAAGTAATATTATTGAATATAACTTAAATATGTGATTTGACATAGAATAAAAAAATAGCGTAGTATATTATTTTGTAGGATATATCAATCATGCCAAAACGAAAATTGCTGTCAGAAATGTCTGACAGACATTATCGACGATTAAAACGCATTGCACGTAATAACGCAATAGGCAGTAAAATTAGTAAGTTACCAAAAGATTTTGCTGAGATAGATGATCTGCAAAATTTAAGCGATGTTGCACATGAAATTATCAATATTAATTGCGATGTTGATCAGGAAACAAATGTTGCATTAAGAAATGAACCGCCACAACAATATAGTAGTATCCTTGGCAATGAAAATGTTGCATATGATTTTGATTGCAACAGGTCTAATTTAGAGAATTTATGTCCGATTGCACTCACTTTTAGTAACGAGGAAAATGCTGGCCATACAAATATGTCTGGTGCTCCGTCAATTAAAGAAGATTTAACAAACTGGGCAGTACAATTTCAGATATCACATACAGCAGTAACTGCATTATTGTCAATTTTAAGAAAGCATGGTTTCGGAAACAATCTACCGAAAAACTCTAAAACATTGTTGAAAACGCCAAGATATACAACCATAAAGAGAGTTGCACCAGGGGAATACTTTCATAATGGCTTAAGATCAGGAATAATGGCGTTTCTACAAAAAAGTCAAGATGACGTTGATTTAGTTCAAGTGCAAATCAGCACAGATGGACTACCAATTTCAAAATCCTCTACTAATCAATTGTGGCCTATTTTAGGCTCAGTGTTACCTAGCCTTAGTGAAATTTTTATAATTGGCTGTTATTTTGGTTCCAAGAAACCAAATGATTGTAACGAATTTTTGCATGATTTTGTGGATGAAGCAAAAATTCTTGTTACTGAAGGACTCGAATTTAGAGGAAAACATATATCTGTATCCATACATTCATTAATTGCTGATGCACCCGCAAAATCTTTTGTAACTGCCACAAAAGGACATACCGGTTACTATAGTTGTTCTAAATGTACAACTGAAGGCGAATATATAAATGGAAGGATGTGTTTCCCTGATATTAATTGTCGTAAACGGACAAATGAAAGTTTTCTTAAACAAACACAAATAAAGCACCACACTGGATGGAGTATTTTATTAGATATACCGAATTTTGGAATGATAACTCACGTCCCGCACGATCCCATGCACTTAGTTTTCGGTGGTGTGGTAAAGAAAGTATTGAATTTTTTGATATCCGGACCGGTAAATAATGTTCGATTGCCATCACAATCAGTAAGCAACATTTCGAGATTGTTAATTGAAATGCGGACATCGATACCCGTGGAATTTGTTCGTAAACCACGGGAATTACATTTCTTGAGCTTATGGAAAGCCACAGAGTTGAGGCAATTTCTTTTATATACTGGCCCTATCGTTTTAATGAATTATGTAAAAACAGATGTTTACAAGAATTTCTTAACATTGCACGTGGCCATTCGGCTATTATGTTCTTCAGATCTTTTAAATATTGATTATGCAGAATCCTTACTAGAACACTTTGTGCAGTCATTTAAAATTTTATATGGGCCACAACATATATCTCATAATATACATGCACTAATTCATTTACCAGATGATGTTAGAAAATTTGGCACATTGGATACATTCAGCGCTTTTCGATATGAAAATTATTTAAGAAAAATAAAACAGTTTGTTAGAAAAGCTGAACGTCCCTTACAACAAATTCACAATCGTTTAACAGAATTGGAATATTGCTTTTTGCTTGAAAAAGAACATCGAAGAATAGGTGTGCATGGAACACACAATACGGGCCCAATCTTACCTGGAACACGTAGTCCTCAATATTCAACATTTTCAACAACAGATTTTACCCTATCTGTTCATAAGCCAAATAACTGTTGTGGTTTAAACGATGGTTCGATTGTCATCATAGAAAATATTGCCACTAGTGCTGCTAATGATCTTTGCATTATTGGTCGAAAATTTATCGGTTTGAGTAATTTATATACTGAGCCGTGTAATTCCTCCATATTGGGAATATATAAGTCGGAAGGTTGTGGAGATTTATCGGCCTGGCCTCTAACATTTGTTAAGATGAAATACGTGAAATTTAATGATTGTAATTCTAATACATTCGTACTTCTACCATTGTTGCACACATAATGTATGTACATATGTTCTTTACATCTTTTGTATGTACATTGTGTGCATGTGTGTACCTTTCAGGTGAAAATTTCAGATTTACGAGAATGTCTGCTGTGAAACATAGATACCATTTGATAGAATTTGAAGACGGGTTACAAGTAGTTCCCGAGGATTGGATAAAAAAAGATACAAACAAATGTTTGTATCCAAATTATAAAACGGATAAAGACATAAATAAAGCAATAAAAAACCGACAAACACCTCAAGATGATTGGTTACTGCATCCAATAAAACGTCTATTCGGTATATATGGTAAGTGAACGTATTACAATTGATACAATTGTTCTTAACTTGCTGTCTATGTGTAAATAGTAGTTTGCAAACTATTGTGATAAACATTTTATTATGTTGTTGTTTATCAACATTATTATATACATATTTCATAATTTTATAGAGTCCTACGGTGAAGCACGCATTAAACTAAAAGAGGCCGAGACAAAGTCGGATGTGAATACGGATACCGACGAAAAAGCACAAAGAAAAATAAGAGCCAGAAGAAAACCGAGTAGTAGTGATCGAGATACCACAACTGATGAAACATCAGATAATCAATCAGATGAAAGCGGTTATAATAATTATAATTCCAGCTTACCACCATATCCAACAGCGCCTATGGTTCATATGAGTAAGTAATATTTAAATTGTTTGTATTTCGCATGTATTTTGAGATATGCATATATGCTTCAGGTTATCGAATATTCATTGCACAAAAGTAAAAAAAAATAAAAACATTTGAATCTTGCTTTATAGTTGAAAAGTGACATATTTAATAAATATTTCAGATTCTGACTGAAAATAATATCACGATATTAATATTATCTGTTATATTTTTAATAATCTTCTGTGTTGTAAAGTCTTATAAATATATATTTATAATAAAATTTTATACACTTTTAGATACAAAACACGTACAAAAAGAAGATGAACATATTAGAAGTAAGTAATACATAATTTTGATATCACATCTTTTCAAACAAGATGTCAATTAGCAATTTTTATAAAGAATCTGTTTGTGGTTTAGCTAATTATTGGATAATGGACTGTCCTGTTAAAGACAAAAATATTTTACTTTCTGCTTAATAATCTTCTGTACTATTTCCTTTTAAATAACCTTCTATATTAGATCTAATAAATATATGATTATACATTTGTATATATACTTTTTCAGATATGAAACGTATACAAAAAGAAGATGAATATTCAGGTACAAGGCGTAAACACACACAAAAAGGAAATGAATATTTAGATACAAGGCATTCGCAAAAAGAAGATGAATGTACGAGCATTAATAGTGAGTAAAACATAATTATACATTTTCAGACAAGTTGTCAATTTGTCATTCTTATAAGGAATCTGTTTGTGGTTTAGCTAAATATTGGATAATGGACTGTCCTGTTAAAGACAAAAATATTTTACTTTCTGCTTAATAATCTTCTGTATTATTTCCTTTTAAGTAACCTTCTATATAAGATCTGATAAATATATTATTATACACTTAATGCCATTTGTATATATACTCTTTCAGATATGAAACGTATACAAACAGAAGATGAATATTCAGGTACAAGGCGTAAACACACACAAAAAGGAAATGAATATTTAGATACAAGGCATTCACAAAAAGAAGATGAATGTATGGTCATTAATAGTGAGTAAAACATAATTATACATTTTCAGACAAGATGTCAATTTGTAATTCTTATAAGGAATCTGTTTGTGGTTTAGCTAATTCTTGGATAATGGACTGTCCTGTTAAAGACAAAAATATTTTACTTTTTGCTTAATAATCTTCTGTATTATTTTCTTTTAAATAACCTTTTCTGTATAAGATTTGATAAATATATGATTGTACATTCAATGCCATTTGTATATACTCTTTCAGATAAGAAACGTATACAAAAAGAGGATGAATATTCAGATACAAGGCGTATGCATACACCAAAAGAAAATGAACATTTAGATATAAGGCAGTCAAAAAAAGAAGATGAATTTATGACAATAATTAGAAGTAAGTAGAACATAATTCGATATACATTTTCAGACAAAATTAATTTGTAATTCTTATAAGGAATCTACTTGTCCAAAGAACTGTACCGAAGACTATTCTCAACGTAACTTTATATATATTTTTGTCCTTATTAGATTATTTTCAACATATTGAGAGATCGTTAGCAGACATAAAATTTGATATTAGTCATATAACTGAGCAACATCAACTTATATTAACTAAGTTGAATTCAGATGGTTTCAATCGGACACGAGAACATCGTAGTCCTACGCCAAGTGAATTGAGTGATTTGTCCTTTCCTCTGCGAACTATAAATGAAATGGATACATTACAACGCATTCTTGTATCAGACGAGGAAAGATTAAGAGACCATATGGTGAGTTATGTAAAGTATCTTAACATTATACATTTGTTTTTTAGTATGTTATACAATAATTACACGAAAAACATTTCAGTTTAACATAATGGCGGCAATTGGTGGGAGTACCTATGAACAAATGTCAAAAAGAATGTTCATGCATATTTTTACAAATGAATTAGCCAGTTCGTACAGTTGGGTAGGAGGAAAAGGAAAATTAAAACTTCATCATTTAGAAATAATGAAATTAATGTTTAGTAAGTAAAAATATTTTTTATCATTTATTACTACATTATCTATTAAATATTGTCGAAATACCATAATGTTAAAATTTCCACATGAACAGATCATATTCAGAATCAATTGGCATAATTAGATATTTTGGAAAACAAAAATCGCGGTTCTATTATTGCAAATTTCATAATATTGTAAAAATATTTATATCGTTTTATCATATAGAAATAGTATGAAAGTACAGAAAATAGAACATTAATAAAAATCTGTTTATTGCAGAAGTTGTCAGGAAGACATTTCCTAATGTAACACAGAAAGAATTTGAATCAAAATGTAAGGATTGGTTTCGACATGCGAAATACAGATTCGAGAATGAAAAACGACGGCAAGATAATTCGGCAAAGGTCGGAATTTATAATTTATTTGCTTTTAGGAACAGATTTCTTGATGAATTTAATTACGTTTTTTTAAGCAAAAATATAGTTTTTAAACTAAAATAAATGTGGTTTGTCTCATTGTTTTAGGAATAACCAGATGATAGAAGCGTATACGATCGTGGCAATCGTGGCGCAAAGTGATATGCGCTGCTCCAGTGAGCCGAAGATCCGAGTTCAAATCCGATGTCATGGTATCTTCTTCTTCCGACCTAAAAAGCTTAAATAATATCCCGCGGTGACGTAACCACAATTAAAACTCAAGATTTACCCGCACCCCGGGCCAGAGGACGACGCATATCCCCGTGTCACCGTTTTTCCCACGGCTTCATAACTTCTCTCCACCACCCCGGTCCCTTTCATTTTTTCTTTCTTTTTTTTATTAAACCACCGCGCGCTATTTGTAGTCGACTACGACGACAAGAAGCAACAACCCGCTGTAACCCTGAGATATTATGTAGCCGTGCAAACCGCGCAATGACAAGTGTCCGCAAAACAAAGTATTTGTATTTTTAAAATAAAGTTTATTATTAAAAGCCATTTTGTTTTTATAAATTTATAACCAACCTATCCTATTTACATCTAATAGACGTATATAAGACATGCAGTGGATATCCACGCAGATATCTAATCGATATCCACACAGAACATAATATCTAATAGATATCTAATAAATATCTTTAATAGATGTCCATGATATCTACGAGATATCCAGTAGATATTTATTCGATATCCAAATGTCCGCAATTCGAGGTCTAGTAGATATCCACTGGATATCCATAAAAATATCCAGTGGACATCCATACAATATCCACTGGATATTTATGTAGATATCCAGTGGATATTGTATGGATGTCCACTGGATATTTTTATGGATATCTAGTGGATATCTACTAGACCTCGAATTGCGGACATTTGGATATCTAATAAATATCTACTGGATATCTCGTAGATATCATGGATATCCATTAAAGATATTTATTAGATATCTATTAGATATTATGTTCTGTGTGGGTTGGTCCAGCGGTCTTATGCTATGCTTATGCGACGTTATGCATTTTGTGTGTGATGGCCTTTAAACCAATTAGCATCCAGCATAAAGGTCATCACACACAAAATGCATAGCGTAGCATAAGCATAGCATAAGACTGCTGGACCAATGAGCATCCAGCATAAAGTCGCCATATTAATTTACATAAGATGCTCATTGGTCCAACAGTCTTATGCTATACTTATGCGACGTTATGCATTTTGTGTGTGATGGCCTTTAGGCTGCGTTCCGATATTCACTGTCTACTGAAAATCTATAGTTTACGTCACGTACATTATAAATTTTCAATATACATTGGCAATGAATATCGGAACCATAAACATATATAATAGACTGAGGCCGGTATTCATAGTCGGATCTTATATTTAAGACCGTCTTAAGTACGATTTTAAGATGTCTTGGGCCAATCACAGAGCCGTATTAGCATCTTAAGACATTACTTAAGACAGTCTTGAAATTAATCATGAATCTTTTCCCCTAGGGTGGAAACGTGAAAAATGAAAAATCTCTCTTTCTATTGATGTTGAATAGAAAGAGATAGTCATATAAAACTTTTCACTTTCCACGTTCCACATTGTGGACATTCAGGAGCGCAACCGCTCACTGAGCGTTCAGTGAGCTCTTGTATCTGATAGGCGTAAATTTTTAGATCTAAAGGAATATCCCAATCAGATGCAAGAGCTCACTGAGCGCTCAGTGAGCAGTTGCTCTCCTGAATGCCCATCATGATTGACCCCCTGAAGATATATGCTGGCTTCTGTTTTTGTAAGATGAGTATAATTTTTTTATTTGATCATATCTTCGGATTTTTGTTGATTTTTATAATTTAGTTTTTGTCAATATAATTGCAAGTGCACATAACGGTAACAATTTTATAATGATAGTCGCTGAAGATAAGAGTATGACCCTGTATACACATGTCTCATCATATTTCTGGATTACTTTTCATATTTTTAATCGGTAAACTGAAGGAGAGCTCCCTCCTCACCGATTTCGATGAAATTAGGCTTAATCGATTCGTTTTTGCACAAAACGAATGAATCTGGCAGAAAAAAGCCCCGCTCGGCCCTGCGACGCGAGATATTAACTGTTAAAGTTGACGACTATCAGGTTATGAAACCTGTCATACCGACGCGATGTAGCGACCACGAACATGCTCCGCGGCCACATGCGCATGCTCTGTCAGCTTTGTGACCACATGCGCATGCTCAGTGGCAGGACGCGCATGCAAAAGTGAGCGAATTTTAAACGTATGCATACTTATAATGCATAAATATAAATATGTACTTTTCATATATCAACTATTCTTTGCTTTAACAAATTATTTCAGCTACAGATATTAAGCGTCGAAGTTAACGAAACAGAAATAATTTGTTAAAGCAGAGAATAGTTGGTATATGAAAAGTACATATTTATATACCAACTATTCATCGTACATACATATAAATATGCACGATGAATAAGTACATATAAATATATACTTTTCATATACCAACTATTCTCTGCTTTAACAAATTATTTCTGCTACAGATATTAAGCGTCGAAGTTAACGAAACAGAAATAATTTGTTAAAGCAGAGAATAGTTGGTATATAAAACAATATTTATATACCAACTATTCATCGTACATATAAATATGTACTTTTCATATACCAATTATTCTCTGCTTTAACAAATTATTTGTTTCACAGTTTGGAGATAAAGGGTATAAAAGTGGTACGTTTTTGGTTTCCTGATAAAATATTTTTTAAAAATTGGTTACAATATGATAGACACATTTTTATCAATAGAAAAAATGAAGGAATATCAAACTTAATGGCAAGATCGGACTTTTTTGTCGGCAATATAAAATAGTGAAAAATAACACTTTTTTCCCGCATATTGTAAGTCATATAGTATAATTGTGCGAATTTCAGTGGTTGTATGCGCGAAACTATGAATCTCCAAATTCATATATAAGTATTTATAATGCCAAGGTAATCAAATGTCTGCGGTGGTAAAGGTGTCAACTGTTACTAGGATTTCAAGCCATCAGTCAAGAATGTAATTATGAAAGTCTGTATTATTAAGAAATGCAATTTTTTTTAAAGTTAGTATAGAAATTAAAAGATAACACAATAGTAAAAATAAAAAAAATATGGATGTATTGAATTTGATTTTGTGGAGGGCAACATTCAGACATATAAATAAGGCGCGATTCTCTTGTATAAAAGTCGCATTGTGTGGTGAGTATTTACATAAATTTTGAGAACCTTAAAATAAAAATTATCGAGCAATTCTGTATCTTTGTTTGATTTGAATCATTGCATTGTTCCTTGATATAGATCGTTTCTGAAATAAATTATTGGTGGAAATTGCATTTAGTGTCCAGAACTTGTGTGTTGTCCCAGTCAAAATTATGATTAAATTTCATATGATTCATGGCAACCAAACGTTTTGACTGATTTAATTTGACGTTATTTTTATGTTCTTTTAACCTGGTGTTTTGTTTCTTTGTTTGACCTACGTAGATGCGTCACAGTTCTTAGGTACAATAAATTTTATAAATTACGTTGTTTCTTAATGAAACGGAATTTACATCTTTGTGGACTTTAATAAAATAACTTAAAATAGATAAATCCTTTTTCTTCGCCAGTGAGTAATAAAATAAATAAAATCATTAACTTCGACCAAGCTGGCAGTCTTTATTTAAAAAGCACAACGCGTTTTAACCGAGATTCCGGTCCTTATCAAGTGCATACATTACATTAAACGCTTGCAAAACACTTCATTGTACACAATGTGGCAGCAATGGGTCTACGAACTAAAATACAAAAAAGTTTACGAGCTAGAGTAAAATGCGGAAAAAGTATAATACGAATTATAAAATAGCAAAAAGAGCACCGCTTACATGTTTTGTGTGTCGAATTGTATAAAAGATATATAAGAGTCATATAAACAAGTGTGGTGTTCGATGGTGCGTTTGGTGAACGCACCATCGAACACCACACTTGTTTATATGACTCTTATATATCTTTTATACAATTCGACACACAAAACATGTAAGCGGTGCTCTTTTTGCTATTTTATAATTCGTATTATACTTTTTCCGCATTTTACTCTAGCTCGTAAACTTTTTTGTATTTTAGTTCGTAGACCCATTGCTGCCACATTGTGTACAATGAAGTGTTTGCAAGCGTTTAATGTAATGTATGCACTTGATAAGGACCGGAATCTCGGTTGAAACGCGTTGTGCTTTTTAAATAAAGACTGCCAGCTTGGTCGAAGTTAATGATTTTATTTAAAATAACTTAATTTGTTAAAACAACGGTACTTATCTTATCATGAATTTCGTGTTGTCAACACAAGATTTAATTAATTCAAATATTCCTTTAAGGTAAAGGAAAATATAAAAGTTTCTGCTTTCTCCTAGCTTTTTTCTTTTTTTTTATTTCTTTAATTGTTCTATTACATTTTCTTTCATTATCCCCTTTACTTTTCTTTTGCCTTTTTCTTTCCCTTTATCTTTCTTGTTCTTTTTGTCCATTATCCATCTTTCTCCTGTGCTTGGGAAAGAATTTGATGATTGAATATTGGGAAACTGTTTTGTTTAAATCAAGAATATTACACTTGAATGTAATTTGTCATAAATAGGAGGACTATAAAAAGTATAAAATTATGTTTATAGAAAAATATTTACGCAGTATTGAAAATGTAGATGTATTACAATAGTGCTTAGACAGTATTTAAGTAGTATTAAATTTTCAAGCTGGGGCCAGACTATGCGCGATTCATGGTTCGTGATTCGCTATTCGCTTATTTGTATAAAGGTGGGGCCAGACTATGCGCAATTCGTGGTTTGTGATTCGCGATTTTACTATTCGTATAAGATTCATGAATAGTGTGTATAGGCAGATTTGACGAATTCGCATTTGCTGGTTCACCATTAGCGCAGTTTTGCCAGCGGAGCGGTTTCTTGGCGAGATCAAAGAGCGCAAATCGCCTTAAATGATCAATTCGTGTTGATTCGCGTTGCTTTGGCCCGTGTACGACAACAACGAATTATGCGTTCGTCATTTCCTTGATTGTGCGTTCGTCATTTCTTTGATTTTGTCAAAAAACCGCACCGCTGGCAAATCGGCGTGAGTGGTAAACAGCGAATGCCGAATGCGAATTTGACGAATCTGCCTATACACACTATTCACGAATCTTTATGAATGGCGAACCGCGAATCACGAACCTTGAATCGCGCATAGTCTGGCCCCAGCTTTACGAGACATTGGCGAACGACACGAATCTTTGGCGTCAGATTATGCGCGATTTGTGATTTGTACGAATCTTTACGAATGGCGAACCGCGAATCACGAACCATGAATCGCGCATAGTCTGGTCCCAGCTTCATAACGGAATAGAAGGCGTAACGAAAAATAAATGATAACATATAATTATACAAAATGATACACGCAACGAAAGACAAAACAAATGAAACATGTTTGTTTAATTGATATAATAAAAGTTTTTGTGATACAGCAGATGGAAGGAGTGATAGTAAGAAAAGAAAAGTTCTGTGTAATAATATATAAAAATAATATTATATTATTAGCGTAAAATGAGTAAGAACTGAACTCACTAAGATTCAAGAAATACATTGGAAGGAATGAATTGATTCTAAGTCTAGAAAACTCAAAATTGATATTTGAGAAAGGAAGATAAATAAAGAAATATATATACAGAATGAGTGGAGAATGGAAGTGAGGAAAGGAAAGAATAGAATTAAAGGAAATGTGGTTTTTAAAGTACATAATGTAGAAAAATAATGCAGGAGAGAGAAGCGACAAATGAAAAAACTTGGATTATAAGAGAAAGACTTCCGTTCAGAGACGACTATAGAAGAAGAATGATATTCGACACATTTTGATGGATAGTATAGTGTAGCATTATGGAGATAATAAAATGAAATAAAAGTATTAAATGGAAGTATTGAACTTGGACAAAAAACTTCGAATTATATATTAAAAGAAGAAACAAAGATGAAGGAACTATAATATTAAAAGCCCTAAAAAGAGCAAAGTATATGAGGACGGCTAGACAGATAAATAAAATGTTTTGTAGTGGAATTGTGTAGAAAGAGAAAAAAGAAAGTGAGAAGAGTAAATGGAAAATAAAGATAAAAGATGTGATGGAAAAAATGGAAATAAACATAGAAAAAACAAAAAAACGACAAAGCGGAAGTAATTGCAGTCAATTGGATCAACATTTAATTCTATCGTTTTGTAGACACTATGATTTATTTCGTAATAAATATTTTACGAGAAGTATTTTTTTGTGATTTATTTTATTGTGACATTATGTACAGAATGATAACAACAAGAAACATTCACATAAAAGAAATTGTACTTTCTATTTAAAAATACAAGGAGAGACGGAAGTAGGTAAAGAGAATAAGAAAGAGGAGATGGAGGGAGGCAGAAGGTCTAAAGATATAAAGGTAAATAGAGAAAAAAAAGCTATGCAGGTTTCCAGGGAGCAAGGTTGGCAAATATTAAATGGAGATATTAAGGGGAAGAAGAAAGGGGGTGGACATATACGGGGAGAAAGAGAAAAATCGGTCATTGATTACATAGTGAAGAATGAGGGAACAAGAGATGGAGTAGAGAATAGTGGGGGAGAAGAAAGTGGATTTAAACCATCAACCGATAACTGTGTGGATAAGAGGGAAAAATTTAGGCATGAAGAAAGTGAGAAGAAAAGGTATTGAAGAGGGAGAAGGATATGGACGAAAGAGAGGGAGAGGGTGTTTGTTAAATTATTATAAAAAGGCAGAGAACAGAAAAAGGGATAGGAGAAGTTAAGAAAGAAAAAGTAAGAGGGAACGTGTTTGGAGAAGATAAAAAAAAGGAAAAAGAAGGTAGATAGAGGGAATAGTAGGACAAGAAATGTAAAGAGGGAAAGGAGAGAGTTAGAAAAGAGTTGAGAAAATGGAGAAGGGTAAAAGAGAGTATAGATAGGCATAGGTAGAAGAGGCAAGTATACATAAGAAATTATGTGAAGAAAACGAAAAAGAAAAGAACGGAGTTGAAAAAATGGGTGAACGGAGAAAATAAAGAAGGGTAAGGAGGGATAATTGTAGAGGCAATAAATAGGGAAAAAAAAAGAAAGAAGAGGATAAAAGAGGGAATAGAGATTGGAAGAACAGGATAGATATTTTAAAAGGTTATTGAGAGCCCTAGGATGTAGGGCATCTGGAAGATCTGGGAGAGAAGAATGCGAAGATGAGGAAGAAGTGATAAACAGGAAGAAAAGTATGGAGGTAGTAAAGGAAGTTGAAAGATGGAAAAGCAATGAGCGGGGATAGAATTCCAAATAAAATGTGACAGTACGGAGGAGAGGAAGAAAATGGAAATGGAAAGTATTTTGAAATTTTTGAAAGAAAAAAAATAGCCAAGAGAGTGGGAGAAGGATAGCACCGGTAGTAAAGAAAAGTGAGGAAAAAGGAGTAGAAGATTATAGCTAGAGAAGTGACTCTGACGCAAATGACATGTATAAGGTGGGAGTATCAGTGTCGGCAAAAAAATTAATTGGTGAGGTGGAAAGGAAAGGTCTGATGCTGCGTAAAACGGAGTTTAGAAAAAAATTGAGAACTCTAGATAACATTTATGTCCTGTTTAATTAATTAACATTCTAAACTATTTAATTAATAGGCAGGTGAGTAAGAAAAATAAAAAGGTGGTACTTTTTGATGATATAAGAGCAGCGTTTGACTTGATAGACAGGGAGTTTTGGGGGAGGTGATAAAAGTGAGAGAAAGTCTGGTTAGAAAATGAGAAGAGGTTTTGAGGGAAACAGAAAGTAGAGTTAAGGATGAGGGAGAAGGAGGGGAAAAAATTTTACGTGAAGGGAAGTAAGGCACGATTGCCCACTGAGCATTTGGTTTACTCTTGCTGGTAAACGTAGACAAAGTGTTTGTTCAAGATTGATTCAAATTATTATTAATATTTATGTTCAAAATTTAGTCTGATTATTATTAGTATTATTTACGTTCAAGATTATTATGTAATCATAATTATCATTATATGTTTCGGGCCGATAAACGGCCATAATTATTCATGTAAATTTATGATTCTTTCTCATTCTGGAATATATCGATTTTCGAGGAATGTCCCGATATACCCCACCCGCGTTCCGAGAAGCGGGCGACGCGTTCTCGGAATCGTGCGCCAATAAGAGCGTCACGTCACTCCCTCCTTAAAGGAAGAATCTTCGGCTGATCGACGGCCGTCGTCGAGACAAAGGCCAGACTAGTTCGATACGTGGAGCGAGTTCCTTTTCGTTACTGAGTCGTTAAACCCGAACATTCGAGAACATTCGCGAGAATCTTCGAGAGTCGTCGCGAAACACATCGAGTGCGATTCCTATCTCTGATAGCGCGACCGCGATCAAGTGCCAAGCGAATGCATTCTCGTACTGCATTACCGTCGAGAGTTCCCGCCGAGAATTCATTGGAGAACGCGATAATCAAATCGCTCCGATTATTCTTCGAGAGCGCGCCCTTGCTCCGATTATGCGAGTGTAAACAAACTTGCGTCCGAGTAGTGCATCGATCGTGTAAGGTTGCATAAAGACAATCAACGGTGCATTGAACAGACAAGTATTAGCGATTATAATAAAGGACTTGTTTATTTTTGACAAAGACACTCGTTAATTTAAAAGTGACCTTCGATCCAACGACTCTTGACATCTGTTCACGCTCCACAATATCTCGCTCCAACGTCACTTCTCTCTCTCTCTCTCGCACTTCCTCGTTCTCGTCGTTCTCACCTCACGCTCTCTCTGAGCGATCCCGGCATCTCACGTTCGCCGCGACAATTCTCGCTCGCGCGCGAACATAAATTTGGTCCTTCGAGCCGGATAGAGGTGAATCTGTGCGGACTTAGTGCATATAGTGACTGAACTTTTCTCTCATATTCGCAATCACGAGTGAGCTATTAGCACATCAGCAAGCTCTGTTGCATTCAATCTCTCGATCTCTTGATAATTTCAAGAAGATCGGGAAGAACAACTACACCGCCGCAAAGATTCAATCGAGAATAACCAGTCTGAAGGAGACGTGGTCTCAATGCGTTCAAGTTAACGCACAGCTGTTACAAGCCTGCCCTGAGGAGAAGCGAGCTTCCGTCGACTACTTCAAACTTCATCAATTTGATGCCCTCGAGGACATCTACCAAAATACGCTGGACTACATGGCGGAATGTCTAGAGGAGATCAAGCCATCGAGGACATCCGATTCCGGGAGAGCCGACTTTTCGTCCTCAGGTTACGTACATCCTCGCGATCAATTATCGTCTTTCTCGTTATCGCATCTACTGCCGATTAATATCCCTACATTTTCGGGAAAATGCGAAGAGTGGGAAAGTTTTCGCGATCGCTTCAAATCGCTCATTATCAAAAACCGAGAATCGTCAGCTTTCGCGCGCATGCCTTTCTTGTCATCGAGTCTTACCGGTCGGGCACTCGAATCCATAAAAACCATCCCGATTACTGCGGACAATTTCGAGGTCGCTTGGAAAACATTAACGTCTCGATTCGAAAACAAACGGCGTCTCGTCGAAGTACATGTCGCCGCATTGTGTAACCTTCAGAGCGTTTCTCGCGAGTCATCGTTCGAACTAAACGAACTGCGAGATAAAACAAACCGCGCCGTCGCCTCATTAAAAAATTTGAATCGGTCTTCAGCGGAAATGTTGAACGATATTCTAGTCTACAGCGTTTCACAAAAATTAGATCCCGCTACGCGAAAGGCGTGGAAGCTAAAAGGTGGGGATGACCCCACCATACCGACATACGAGGATCTTGATCGTTTCTTGACATCTCGCGCTCGCGCTTTAGAAGAATTAACGCCGCTTAATGTTTCGAAAGCGAATCGGTCACCAAAGATAACTAGCGCAACTGCATCACCGGCAGTTCCCATCTCGTGTCCAATCTGTAAAGCGTCTCATTACCTAAATAAATGTCAACAATTTATTAAGAAAAGTCCGAGTCAACGTTTGGAAATGGTGAAACAATTTAATCGATGTTTGAATTGCTTAAGCACAAAACACCCCGCGCAATCTTGCACAAGCAAATATGCATGTAGAACATGTCAGAAAAAGCATCACTCCATGTTGCACGTTGACTCTGTCTCATCTTCACTCCATTCAAATGAGAATGTCATTTCAACTCCTTCGACTGCGCAGTCAGCCGCGAGTGATGCTCCGTCGTCAACGGCGGTAGCCTTATTTTCGATGTCAGAAATTCCTGCTCGAACTCCGGTTCTCTTAGCCACTGCGCGGGTCGAAATCCGCTCTCTTTCTGGGCGCACATGTGTCGCGCGAGCGCTGCTCGATCAGGGATCTGAAATGACATTCATTACAGGAAGACTTGGGCAAATCTTGAAACTGCGCCGTATTAAAATGCCTATTTCGATCTCAGCCGTCGGCTGCGTCGATGCCGGCACGTGTCGTTATGCCGCTCAGATCGAAATCCATCCGATAGGACGATCACATCCGGGTTTAACGACTACAGCCTCAATTTTAAATTCGCTCACGAATTATTCTCCAGCGCCTATATCGCTTCATAATTCATGGAATCATCTCGCCGATCTCACCCTCGCAGATCCGGATCCCATGAGTTCCGATCCCATAGACCTTCTTATAGGCGCCGATCTGTATAGTGAGCTTATTCTCGACGGAGTTCGTAAGGGAAGCAGGGGCCAGCCCATCGCTCAAAATACGATTCTCGGATGGGTACTCTCGGGTCCGATGTCTACCTCGCCGTTGTCAAACCAAACGATTACCGTTCAACATTGTTCGAGCTCACTCTCTCTCGATGAAAAGCTTCGAAAATTCTGGGAAATCGAAGAAGTTCCCCGACAAACGTTGCTTAGCCCGGAAGAGCAGCAATGTGAGGAACATTTTCAAAAAACTCACTCTCGCTGCCCCGACGGTCGCTATATCGTTCGCCTTCCCTTTAAAAAGGGTCCTCCGATCGACATTGGAGATTCGTATGACACCGCGAGCGTTTACTCAAAGGTCTGCAACGTCGATTTAAAAATAATCTCGCGTTAAAGACGGAATACCCACACTTCTTAAAAGAATACGAGCAGCTCGGACATATGCGAAAAGTCTCAGTCTCCGCGATTGCCTCTGATACGTGCGTTTACATTCCGCATCACCCGGTTATAAGAGACAGCAGCGTTACGACTCGATTAAGAGTCGTGTTCAATGCGTCGAGTCTTACCACAAACGGGACGTCACTTAATCACCATTTGCTGATCGGTCGCAAATTACAAACGAATCTAGCCGCGGTCATTTCACGGTGGCGACAATTTCGATACGTTGGTTCAGCGGACATCGTTAAAATGTATAGGCAGATTCTGATCGATTCTCGCGATATCGATTATCAGCGAATATTGTGGCTCGACGACGACGATATTATCCAAGCCTTTCAGCTGTTGACGGTTACGTACGGTACCGCTGCCGCTCCGTATTTGGCGTTACGCGTGTTGCAGCAGCTTTGCGAGGACGAAGGCCTCGACTTTCCATTGGCCGTCTTAGTATTATTAGAGCACATCTATATTGATGACGTTCTGTTCGGTGCCGATGACATCCCTCTCCTCCGTCAGATTCGCGATCAGGTATGCGCCTTACTGCGCCGCGGTCAGTTCGAACTAAGAAAATGGTCGAGCAATTCGCCGAAACTTCTCGAAGGACATAGACGTCGAAAATCACGGGCTCGCGTGTAGCAAAACACTGCAAACCGACGAGCAGTTAAAAATTCTCGGACTCAGCTGGAATCCCTCCTTAGATGTCTTTCAGTTTCGCGTGTCGTTTCCGGATTCCCCTCCGACCACAAAGCGATCGATACTCTCCATGATCGCAAAACTTTTCGATCCATTGGGGTGGGTAACGCCCGTTGTCATTTCCGCAAAAATTTTTATGCAACAGTTATGGCAGATTAAACGCGGTTGGGATGAGGAGCTCCCGTCTGATCGGTTAAATCAGTGGGAATCCATCCGATCGTCCTTAGCAGAAATCGACGGCCTTCAGCTCGATCGCTGGACACGGCAGGGTTCTGACACGGCGCACTGTGAACTTCACGGCTTCTGCGACGCATCGACAACTGCTTACGCGGCAGCTGTATATATTCGTGTCACATCGCTGTCTGGAGAAATTAGCTCAATGCTATTGATCGGGAAATCCAAGGTCGCGCCAATAAAAACCATGAGTGTCCCGCGATTAGAGCTTGAAGCTGCCGAACTATTGTCCAAATTAATAGATTTCGTTCGAACTTCGCTTCATCTCTCTACCGTGCCATATTACTGTTGGAGTGATTCAAAAGTCGTGCTCGCGTGGGTGACTCAACATCCCTCGAAATGGAAAATCTTCGTGGCAAATCGCGTGTCTAGAATTCAGTCCCGCCTTCCCTCCGCCTCATGGAGGCACGTTTCTACCGACGAGAATCCAGCTGACTGTGCGTCGCGAGGCATTCGGGGCCAACAACTGTCGGCTCATCATCTATGGTGGCACGGGCCCACTTGGTTACGCCTTCCAGACTCCGAATGGCCACAGGGCGATCCTTCGTCGTACGAGACAGAGTCGGAACAGAATTCTCGAACAACCACGCATGTAGCTAGGGCGGCCGAATCGTGGGACCTCGCGTCGCGATATTCATCGTGGCCGAAACTCATAAGAGTCACCGCTTACGTTCTTCGTTACATTGCTTGACTGCGCGATCGTACTGAATCTCGCGCGAATCTTGAGAAAATTCCTTCTGCGCTCTCGGCAGACGAATGTCGACAAGCGCGCATCTTCTGGCTAAAACGCATACAAGAAGAAGTTTTCCCCCTCGAGAGAGCAGCGCTCTTAAACAGCAAATCCATCTCGTCGAAAAGCTCATTGGAACCTCTCGCGCCTTTCCTTGACGAAGATAAAATAATTCGTGTTGGCGGGCGGTTAGAAAACGCCCCGATCTCGTTTCAAACAAAACATCCAGTCGTGCTAGCAGCACACCCCTTAGCTATATTAATAGTGAGGCACGCTCACCTGCGAGCTCTCCACGGTGGCACGCAGCTCACTCTCGCCACATTGCGTCAAGAGTTCTGGCTCCTGCGCGCTCGTAACCTTGTAAAATCGGAAATTCACCGATGCGTCGTATGCACACGAGAGAGGGCCGCCGCGCCTACTCAGCTCATGGGAAATCTCCCTCAGGTGCGCGTGTCTCCCCCCACTCGCGCTTTTCAACACTGCGGTATAGATTACGCTGGTCCAGTGTCGATCCGATCTATGTCCGGCCGCGGTATCGCATCCCGAAAGGCGTACATTGCCGTCTTTATATGTCTAGCGACCCGAGCGATTCACTTGGAGATCGTCGACGGCTATTCGACGTACGCATTTCTGGGAGCATATTCCCGATTTTGCGCTCGACGAGGACTTCCGGAATCCATTTATTCCGACAACGGCACGACTTTCGTTGGAGCGGATCGCGAGTTGACCGCTGCTTTTCGAGCGGCCCATCATGATCCAAACTTTCAAAGCAAAACAGCTTCTGACAAAGTCTCGTGGCACTTTATACCTCCGTCTGCTCCCCATTTCGGCGGGTTATGGGAGGCCGGGGTGCGTAGTGTGAAACACCACATTCGCCGTGTCGTTGGAGCTCACACTCTGACTTTCGAGGAATTCGCCACGTTCCTATGCAATGTCGAAGCTTGCCTCAACTCTAGGCCTCTCGCTCCCCTTACGGACACGATCGACGATTATGAGCCGCTCACACCCGGCCATTTACTCATAGGTTCCGCGATAACCACCAGTCCTGAGCCTTCCATCCTTAATATAAAAGAAAATCGCTTGTCGCGCTGGCAATTAGTGCGACAACTAAACGAACTTTTTTGGAAGCGATGGCAAAGCGACTATATTAATACGCTTCAGCAGCGAGCGAAATGGCGCCGAATCGAAAAAACCGGTGTTCGAGTCGGCCAATTAGTGTTATTACAAAATTCTGCGCTACCACCATGTAAATGGGAATTAGGCCGAGTCACGCATTGCCACGCGGGTCTGGACGGATTAGTACGCGTTGTAACGGTTAAAACCGCTTCCTCTGAATATAAACGTCCGATCGTCAAGCTCTGCCTACTTCCCATCGACATCGAACCCGGCGAAAATCAAGCTTAATTCAGTATATAGAATAATCAACATACCGATCGCTTCGAATACCTTTCGTTCAATTTATCGTGCCTTTTCTTGCAAAAAAGGACAAGTATCGCCTTCTATTCGGAATCGATACACCTTTCGAAACGAGGGTTTCGAGGCGGGCGGTATGTTCAAGATTGATTCAAATTATTATTAATATTTATGTTCAAGATTTAGTCTGATTATTATTAGTATTATTTACGTTCAAGATTATTATATAATCATAATTATCATTATATGTTTCGGGCCGATAAACGGCCATAATTATTCATGTAAATTTATGATTCTTTCTCATTCTGGAATATATCGATTTTCGAGGAATGTCCCGATATATCCCACCCGCGTTCCGAGAAGCGGGCGACGCGTTCTCGGAATCGAGCGCCAATAAGAGCGTCACGTCACTCCCTCCTTAAAGGAAGAATCTTCGGCTGATCGACGGCCGTCGTCGAGACAAAGGCCAGACTAGTTCGATACGTGGAGCGAGTTCCTTGAACCGGACCTTTTCGTTGCTGAGTCGTTAAACCCGAACATTCGAGAACATTCGAGAACATTCGAGAATCTTCGAGAGTCGTCGCGAAACACATCGAGTGCGATTCCTATCTCTGATAGCGCGACCGCGATCAAGTGCCAAGCGAATGCATTCTCGTACTGCATTACCGTCGAGAGTTCCCGCCGAGAATTCATTGGAGAACGCGATAATCAAATCGCTCCGATTATTCTTCGAGAGCGCGCCTTGCTCCGATTATGCGAGTGTAAACGAACTTGCGTCTGAATAGTGCATCGATCGTGTAAGATTGCATAAAGACAATCAACGGTGCATTGAACAGACAATTATTAGCGATTATAATAAAGGACTTGTTTATTTTTGACAAAGACACTCGTTAATTTAAAAGTGACCTTCGATCCAACGACTCTTGACATCTGTTCACGCTCCACAATATCTCGCTCCAACGTCACTTCTCTCTCTCTCTCTCTCGCACTTCCTCGTTCCCGTCGTTCTCACCTCTCGCTCTCTCTGAGCGATCCCGGCATCGCACGTTCGCCGCGACAAATCTCGCTCGCGCGCGAACAGTGTTAAAAAATGGAGGATGTGGGAGGAGTTAAAGTAGGAAGGAAGAAGCTATACACGCTAGCATACGGAAGATAAGGAAGGAATAAAGAGGATGCTGAGGAGTTTGAAGACGTATTTGGACAGAAAGGAGTTAGAATTGAATACGGAGAAGATGAAAATAAGAATAGAGGAAGGAAGGAAGGAAGCAGGAAGGAAGGTATCTTGGAGGTAGAAACAGAAGGCAATAGCCGTAAGATCGTGAAAAAATTAGGACTACCACCATCGATGAGCTTCGTCTTTGGGGACACCGATATGCTGTGCATGTAGTAGTGGCAAGTGGTGAGGGTCCCAGTTTCCTACGATCTCACGGCATTGTAAAAGGAGGTAAAGGAAATTAAATATCTAGATTGGGTAATTATTTACAAAAAGACCCCACCCGCCAATGACCTTGACCTTGACATATGTTGTCAAGGTCACTCTCCTGAGTGACCTTCAGAAGTTTTTAGCCGGCGGTCATTGTTTATTAAAAAGTTATGAACAAAAAAGTTTGAAAATATAGCAATTATTTTGAGTATTGAAAGGCATAAACGACCTTGACCTTGACATATGTTGTCAAGGTCACTCTCCTGAGTGACCTTCAGAAGGTTTTAGCTGGCGGTCATTGTATATTAAAAAGTTAAAAAAAAAAAACTTTGGTGGGGAGTTATTTAAAGCAGTGAATTGTTGGTATATTGAAAGGAAAGTTATTTAAAGCAGAGAATAGTTGATATATTGAAAAGTATATACACTATTTTATGTATTAGGAAGCGTGAATACAAGTATTCTCTGCTTTAATCATGGCAAAAACATGTTAAACCTTTGTTAAAGCAGATAATAGTTGGTTATTGACAAAACCTATAGGTTAGTGGCGCGCTTTACAAGAATGTGCTTTGTAAGTTGAAGCACATACAAAGCACACACTTGTAAAGCGTCCCACTAACCTATAGGTTAGTTACGCGCTTTACAAGTATGTGCTTTGTAAGTTGAAGCACATACTCTCTATTCTCTGCTTTAACTTTTCTTTCAATATACCAACAATTCGCTACTTTAACTAACTTTCCTTCGTTCATACATGTACTATTTCCACATAAATATTAGTCATTTATGTCTATTAGTACTCAAAATAACTGTTATATTTTTAATTCTTTTTTGTTAATAACTTTTTAGTAAACAATGACCGCCGGCTAAAACCTTCTGAAGGTCACTCAGGAGAGTGACCTTGACAACATATGTCAACATCAAGGTCATTGGCGGGTGGGGTCTTTTTGTAATAATTACCCTAGATTGTACGGTGGGATGCAATAGAAAGTAGAATGAGCATATGAGAGAAAGAGTAAATAAGAGAGCAGCATTATTAGAACAGGTACGGGAAAAAAGGAAAGGTTTGGGAGATATGTGGGTAGAAGGATATAGCTTTGTGATAGGTTAATTGGTCAGTTATTAAATATGGAGTAGGGGTAGGAGCTGGAAGAAGAGAGAGGAAACATATAACAGCAAGACAGGTATTTAAGGTGGGTGTTAGGTATGGAAAGAAGTACTCCAGGATATATGCTAAGGGGAAATTGCAAAGAGGAATGTTAAGAGGGAGAACGGTTGGGAGGGCATTAAATTATAAGGAATTTGGTGGAAGGAAATAGAGGGGAGTAAGCGAATGTGTTGGAAAGAGATGAGAGGGACACCTTTAAAAAGATGGGAGGAAGAGAATGAAGTTTCTGGAGAAAAGAGGATGGAAGGAGGGGGAATAAAGAAGTTAGAAAAGTTAAAAGAAAACAGCAATTAAGGGGGGAAGGGG
>JASTWR010001350.1:0-47351 GCA_030770355.1 Harpagoxenus sublaevis
TCACTTGGTCCGCCAAGGAATTAAGTTTCTGATAAACTAATTAATTCCAACGCGATGCAGTTAGCACCAATTCTGATTATTGTTTTTTTTTCAAAGTACGATGTCTCGGGATTATTTTAAAATTATAATCATTCGAGCACCTAATTCCTTGACGACCAAGTGACGACGCTTAGCGCGCGGCGCGCGCGCTCTCCGTATAAAATAATTAATTCCAACGCGATACAGTTAGCACTAAATCTGATTATTGCATTTTTTCAAAGTACAATGTCTCAGGATTATTGTTAGTACCATTGTCATGAGAGTACTTAATTCCTTGACGATCGTGGACTTTAGAGCGCGGCGCCCCAACGGCTGGTTTAAGTTAATTGTTTTACTGTTTGCAACAACTCAGATCTTGGAATATTTTGATAAAATATGTGTTTTCTGGATTATTTTAGTACCGAATATAATTCATGCAACAAATTTTTTAAGCGTTGGCGTTGGATGCGACGGTACTGTGTTCAGTGCATAGTGATACTTTTAAAATAATGTTATATTTTATCAATGTTTTAAGGTTTTTTTACTTTATTTTGGAGCACTTAATCAGCACCTAATTATAGTGTACTTGTCTTCACTCAATATTTTTTTTGCTGGTATGGGGGGGTCCAGCTAATGGCAAGCTAGACCCCCCCCCCCCTTTTTTGCGATTTCCTGCTAAACGGCTTGAGCACCTAATTCGGACTAGGGCACTTAATTAGCACCTAAAAAGCACTAAATTTTTGACCGGGGTGCGAACTTGATTTGCGATGGTGGGGGGGGTCCAACTTAATAGAGGTTAGTATCAACTAATATCATATCTATAATACTCAGAGGTTCTCCCCTTGAAGACTATTAAAGTATCGTGCACATTTGTGCTTGTTCGACGTGTAACCCTCTTTTTCAGATCGCCGGGCCACGCCGAGAAAGCAATCTAGCAGCCTCGACGCATCAGACTCAGAGCGAGAAGGAGGGAATGATATTCTCTCTCGCTCGCTCGCACGGCGCGCCGAACTTAGCCGAGCGCGCATCGTCACGGAGACAGTGCATCTCTGTGTGCGTACGCTGCTGACATGTTACCGACATGTCAAGAATCGTGCAGCGCCTCACGCCTGCAAACCAATAAACTATAAGGCGTGGATTGGCGTGGAAAGTGACATGTTGACAAGCCTATTTTGTTGTGCGTGCCATTTCCTTATTATTCGCTCTGTACTTGTGCTCTAACGTTTGACGTATTCGTGAAAGTCGTAAAATTGACCGAAAAGTAAGATTTGCTTGCGGAAGGAACGTTTTCACCTTTTTCGATAGTCGTAAAACGGCTGTTTTCCCGTATGTTTAGGCATCGTTTTATGGCTGTTTGTTTATTGTCGAGGGAAAAGCATAGTTTTCGGTCAATTTCGGAAGTGTTGTGAAACGATCTAGAGTGATGTTTTATTGAAATGTCTTTTTATTTGAAAATGGCACGCACAACAAAATTGGGTGTTTTCCTCGCCTCAATAGTAAGAATTCAATATGGCCGCTGTGACCATCCAGGAGCCATAAAGTATAACAGAATTAAATCGACTAAGTTTTCGAGAAATGTTACTACCTATTCTAATAAAAATTCAATAATTAATATAGATGACGTCAAATTGACTAAAAGTTGATCTAGTTGCTATAGGCGATTGCCGGCTTTTAGTCGCCATAAAGTCGATGTTATGCGTAGTGATTGCAATATTCGTAACAATTATTGCACTGACTTTCAACAGTAAAAACAAATACATTGCTAAATTGACAATTTTATACATCGCGCGTCGCGAATCTTTATTTATTATTATAACATAATTTTCCGTAATTGCACAGGTACGCAGATGCGATGCAAGTATGCAAAATTGATATGTGTATATATATATCTATGTTTTCCACTTGATTTAATATTATTTATATTATTATTATGTTTCATAAAATTTTTTATATACTAGACACCACACAGACGCGTGCTTCGCGCGCGCTATTTAGCCTTGATACACACAACTGTCAAAATATACAATGACAGTCACTCACGAAGTAAGCACAATGAAAGAACCAAACGGCATTGCGGAAAAGCGGCAACAATAAAATCTCTTACATACCTTTTTTTAGAGAGGATTATGGATGTATGTATAAGTAATATTAAAAATCTGTATGTAGAATATGTTAATCTTTTGATATCTTTGCTATAAGTCTTCCTTAGATAGATAAAAAAGTCAATGTAAAAAACTTCACTTTGAGAGAGATATCTTCTGTATATAAGTACATACTTACATTAGGCATACTTTAATACGCATAAAGTTTTAAAAATGACTACAATGGCCGACTGACGGTCGACTATAATCGAGACATTTGTCACCTGTTAGTCAATTATAAGTTGACATTCAGTCTAATTTTGAAGTCGACTTAAGACTTCTATCAGTAATGTAGAAGAGAATTGGCATGACAAAATCAAATAAAAAGAGAAGAGAACACAACAATACAGAGTGTTAAGAAAAAGAGAGGACAACATTTAACAGCCTGATGTCCTGACAGCAACTTGGTTCATAATCGTTCTTCATTTAACTGATCGACAGGATAGAAAAGGACAAAAATATAATTACGAGATCTTCTCACTCGGCGATCTCCAAGAAACATCATCATCTATATTTCGTCTTCCGACTCGTCAGCCTCATTAGTAGTCCAAGGATTCTTGACCAGGCAGATGTAACGTCGAGCTGGTTAGCATATCTGGTACTGATAGAATACTTGGTCTTCTGCTTCCTGAAAATTTATTGCAAATAAAAGGACTTTCTCTCTCTTTCTAATACTAATTATCTACTCTTATTATTAACTATCAATACTCTTCTCATGTGTTTATAAAATATTTATATATTCACTCTAATCCTAAAAGAAACTCTATTCTTGAGCCAAAATATGTCATTATAATAAATAGGTACATGTAATAAATAGTACATGTTGAATTAACCGATTTGATGTTTTCTTTGTCAAAATTCAGACTGCATTATTACTATATATAAATATTTAATATTAAACACTATAGTCTTTCAAAATATATAATGTAATAAATAGTAATCCAATTCTAATTCAATATAGCTAGCAATCTATCGAATTGAAATTCGAAAAATAAGTAAATAGTCAGAACATTTTCCAATTAACTGTAAAAAGATTTTCTTAAAAAATAACTTTTACTTAATATTATTATATAATAGGTATTATATTAATATTATAATATTCAAATATTATAAAAAGAAATAATTCATAATAAATTGTTTTATAATAAAAAAATTTATTTAAAAAGTAATAAATATTTAGTACGCAAACAATCCTAAAATATTTCATGAAGACATTTAACGAGTATGTTTTGCCATATCTTAGAAATATTACAATTCAGAAAAAGTTTGTCATATTTCAAATTTGCATACTACATAAACATTGTAATTCGATCAACTTACAAACAAATGAAGGAGGATATCAGTCAACTTAGTAAATAGAATTCTAATTTTTTGTTAGTATTATACAAATATTAAATGTAGATATTATAATAATGGAAAAACATAGCTCTATCTACTTATTGTAGAAATACCTTTTGAAATTAATGGGAATCCTAGTAATTATAAGTGTTTCAAACTAATGTATTTTATACACACAAAAGTATGTCAAATGCAGTAATTTAATTTTTAATAAAATTTTATTATATTTTTATAAATAACTATTTATTTACTATGATTGCGGTCCACTTGACGCTATAAATGTGTCTTTTGAAGCATTCCTCTTCTCTTTTCTTTCAATAAAGAAAGAAGGAGAAGAAGAACGCTTCAAAGCATTTGTAGCGTCTAGTGGACCGCAGCTATTGTCAACGAAAATCGTAAAAATCGCCCGTCACTCTGTTCATATACGCATCTCGAATGTGGAACAAACTTCGGAGACGTTTTGCTGCGTAAAAATTTATTTCGCGACATCGCCTTCGATCCTCGATCCTTGATCGCGCACACGCGACACTTTTTTTACGCCGAGCAAAATGCTGGATCGTATTTTTCAGATAAACGGTTGCCCGAGGAATAACCCTGCTCAGCTCAGCAATGAAACTCTTTACACGAATACTTGGAGCCATCCTATCAGAATTAATTCCCATCAGCGAAGAACAGCAAGGATTCCGCAAAAATAGATCTACGACCGACGCCATATTCGTTATCCGCCAAGTAGTGGAGAAGTCAATAGAATTTGACAAACCTGCGTTCATGTGCTTTATAGACCTGACCAAAGCATTTGACCGAGTCAGACTAAGCGACATAATGGACATACTGAGGGAGAAGAACGCACCTTCTGACATAATTAAAGCAGTCGAAGCACTGAACCGAAATACCACGACCCGCATCCTCGTGAACAACAGCCTAACAGAGGAAGTACCCATACCGACAGGAATAAGACAGGGCGACTCTTTAAGCCCGCTACTTTTCAATTAAATCATGGACAAAATCATAACTGAGGTCAAAAGTGTAGGCCATAGATATGGGACTCATAAAGGGGAAATAATAATACTATGTTACGCGGATGACGCAGTCATAATATTCGAAAATGAAGACGCATTGCAGAGACTGCTGCACCGATTCTACCTATAACTGCTAAACGATACAACATGGAGATCTCAGTCCAAAAAACAAAGGCACTTGCCACAGCGAAGAAGCCCATACGGTGCAAACTGGCTGTCAACGACCAGATCGTTGAGCAGGTGATATCGTTTAGATACCTAGGAGTAACAGTGTCTGCCAATCAAGATAAAAAATTAGAGGTTCAAGATCAAGCCAATAACCCAGTGAGAAATAAGAAGTCGAAATGGTATCAAAATATGTCCTCGAAATTCAACATCGATTCGAGGATCAGACGGTTATGGTTTCGAGGTCCTTTTCAATATCGAAATCAGCTCGGTTTCGAAAAATTTTTGATATCAAAATCAGCTCGATTTCAAGTAATTTTTGACATCAAAAACAGCTAAATTTTGAATAATTTTTTACATAAAAAGTAGTGCAAATTCAACATACCACATCAAAGCATTAGCTGGGTTTCGTAAATCGCATATGCGTGCATATATCTATAGCATACTACGTAACGTTTACTATAGAAAAATGCGTGCATATAATAATGCGCTTTACGGGATCCAGCCTATACAGGGTGTCCCAGAATATTTGGGACTTTTCTCAAAGACAGATAGAACGGACTCAACTGAGTCGAAAAGTCCTTTATCATTTTGCAATTTTCGCAATAGGTAACGAGATATTAATAATTAAAAATCGCCGTATTAGCCCGGCCTACCGCCAAATGCAAGCGCGCGGCGAGATGTGGCCGCCCACTGCCCACCGATCGATATCCGCGGTCGGCGCGCGGGGAGTTGTTTACTACAAGCGGCAATGGTTACACACGAGTGGCGCGTAACGCTGGGCCCCCGTTCTGAGATAAGATAGTTCCTCATCTTTTTTTTAATAAAAATAAAATTGTCAAACGGCACAAAAATTGTCTATGTGTGTACGTGTACATGCATGTGCACGTATGCATGTATGCAACGCTCAGAAAAGTAAGTATCAATTTTACTGCATAAAAAAGCGATTACTCAATTTACTTTTTTTCTTTTAGTAAGCAACGGTTATCTTTAACAAAAAATAATTTCTTGATGATAATGTTAAAATGTACTCATCACAAATTTTAGAAAAAGTCATTATCATGTACCCGCAAAGAGAATTTATATTTTTTCTTTAAAGAATGTAACATTATAAAATTTTATTGAAGCAAAGTTAAAATAATAAGCAAATCAAATTTTTATTTTAATTTTATATTCTTCTATATAAACTTATGAAATATTTGAAATAAATAATATTTATTTAATTCAAGTAATTTATAGTATGTTATTTGTATGTGTGTGTATGCAGGCAAAAAAATGTTAAGTAAATATTATTTATTTTAAAATTTTCAAATAAAATAATAAGTGAATTTTAAGACTATTATTAAGAAAATGTTCTTTGTAAAAATAACCATTACTTATTGTTAGAAGAAGAGAACTAAAATTGAGTAATTGGTTTGCTTAATTCTTAGCACTAGAATGGTATTTTTATTACTTACTTTAATGTTTACGCTTCTTTTAAAAGTATTAATTGCTATCTACCACAAGGTGGTGTGGAAATGATAGCGCTCTATCATTTTCTTGCCACAGAAAGAAAAATAATTATTTTTTGGCTCGCGATCTTATATTGCGATTGTTATTCACGTACGCACACGCAGAAAAATATCATTCTAGTGCTAAGAATTAAGCAAACCAATTACTCAATTTTAGTTCTCTTCTTCTAAGTAATGGTTATTTTTACAAAGAATATTTTCTTAATAATAGTTTTAAAATTCACTTATTATTTTATTTAAAAATTTGGAAATAAATAATATTTACTTAACATTTCTTTGCCTGCATACACACACATACAAATAACATACTATAAATTACTTGAATTAAATAAATATTACTTATTTCTAATATTTCATAAGTTCATAGAAGAATATAAAATTAAAATTAAAATTTGATTTGCTTATTATTTTAACTTTTTTTCGATAAAATTTTATAATGTTACATTCTTTAAAAAAAATATATAAATTCTCTTTGCGGGTACATGATAATGACTTTTTCTAAAATTTGTGATGAGTACATTTTAACATTATCATCAAGAAATTATTCTTTGTTAAAGATAACCGTTGCTTACTAAAAGAAAAAAAGTAAATTGAGTAACCGCTTTTTTATGCAGTAAAATTCATACTTTTTTTAGCGTTGCATACATGCATACGTGCACATGCATGTACACGTACACATAGAAAATTTTTGTGCCGTCTGACAATTTTATTTTTATTAAAAAAAAGGCGAGGAACTATCTTATCTCAGAACGGGGGCCCAGCGTTACGCGCCACTCGTATTGCCGCTTGTAGTAAACAACTCCCCGCGCGCCGACCGCGGATATCGATCGGTGGGCAGTGGGTGGCCGCATCTCGCCGCGCGCTTGCATTTGGCGGTAGGCCGGGCTAATACGGCGATTTTTAATTATTAATATCTCGTTACCTATTGCGAAAATTGCAAAATGGTAAAGGACTTTTCGACTCAGTTGAGTCCGTTCTATCTGTCTTTGAAAAAAGTCCCAAATATTCTGGGACACCCTGTATATTACCTTATCTTTTACCAATATGTATATGTAAACACGATTTACAAAAAATCTATTTATTGTTTATTAGATTAAATTAAACTAAAAGTAGGTAACAAAATTATAGGAAATACTATTTATTTTTGTATTTTCTATATTTTCCTTCAAAATTTTTGAAAGTTTTATACTAATAAAAAATATGTATAAGAAATAAAAATAAACAAGAAAATACAAAATAAAACCTTTTATCAGTTATATATGGAGGGGTTAAAGCCATAGTGGTGTCACTTTTTTAACCTATCGAGTTGAGTTCATAGATGCAGTCTAGACATGCAGATATGTTGAAAGAAGAAAAAAAAGTGGTCAAAAAAATTGACACTATGGCTTTAACCCCTCCATATATTTTCTTATAAATATATATTTTTCAAAATTTTATAGATAATAATTGACTTTCTTTAACGTACAAAAAAGTACAATTCTCAGAGAAGGAAGTTTATTTAATTTTAATAGTATTAGTACTCCTCATACATATGAAGTTAAACTATTAACATGGAACAATCAACTCACATATATATCATCTTGCATGAATAGTTACAATGAAAATAAAATTAAACAAGAAAAGAATAACTGAAATCATTCTTATATTAGTTGCCGCCTCTCTAAAATTAAACAAACTTTCAAAACTTGACAGATAATAATTATCTTTTTTTATAAAAAAAATAAAAGAAATCTAGAAATTACATAGAAAATAACTAAAAAAGATTTTTGCATCTTACGTTTGTGTAAAGAGACATATACACATGTGTGTTTATATAAACACACGTGTGTATAGTACATATAATCTCATGACTAGCTAAAATCTTTGGAATAGTTGAAAATTAGCCGTATTATAGATTCGGCGTAGTTTGGGCATTATGTCTGACTAAGGAATATTTGTGAATTGCTTCTATACGCTTGAAAAGGACCGAAATCTGCGGTCGAAACGTAGCGTTCTTTAATTAATAAATTTGCCAGTTTGGTCGATCTAAATACCTTTGCTAATTTTTATTACTCACTGGCGATTCAAATTCTCTTTTTGTTTTTAGCCGTATTATGTTGATAACCTCTTTTTCCCCCTTAAAGACTCGGAGACATGTCGTTCAGTCCTTTTCCCACAAGAACCATCTTCCTGCTTTCTCCATGAACTATTGGTCAGTCACGTTGAGGCACTTTTCTCTGCCACAGAAATATCACCGACGTCAAACTTGGTTAGTAGAGCTCCTAGAAAGCAAAAAATACTAAAAAAGATGAGATGACATTATCGCCAATCAATGTGACGATTGTTGTAGGTATAAACTAATAATCATAAATTTTCAAATAATTCTCAAGATTCAAAAAATTTAAATTTTTAGTAATACTTTTGTACCAAAGTTGACCTCCATTAATTTGTATTATTTGGATGTTTGAAGGAGTGTCAAGCAATGTCTTATATGACAAAGAAATGTTAGAAAACAAAGGTTTCAGTTTAATTAGCAGCGAGTGAAGTTTTCGCATTAAAAGCAAACCACTTTCCAAGGCCCAAATACGCAACACTTCAATAAGATAAGTTTCCTTTTCCTCGTTATTCTCAGAGTAAAGTTCCATTTAGTATGGTTAGGATCTAGATTAGAATTTGCAGATGTGGTAGATCTTGAATCATCGCTACTGTTATTACTGGCATAATCACCATCACTATCGTTGACATCAACATCATCACTCGAATGTTTGCTTTCATTAAAATTATCATCATAACCATTGTCATTTACATTTTCGCTTCTGTCTGCACTTTCATATTCCTTGTTATCTTGTCTACTTAAAATATTTAAATTGCTAGAAGCTGCTGCAATGCAATCCTCCTGCATTTCAGTTTCTTGAATAGTGTTATCTCCACTTCGACTCTCATCATCTGAACTGTCTTCTGATAAATCAACGAAAGATTTATAAAGAATCAAAGAAATATTTTCTAGTCTTGCTCTTTTATGCTCTGCTCTGTTGACCTTTCTCTTAAGCTTTCTTTTAAGGAGGGTGGTTGCTCAAATCAAAATGATAAGAATTAGTTCAAATTTATGGAGGATATTCGTCTATAGGAATCTGTCGTCCATACCAAAATTGAAGACAATTGTCTACATGGTTGTCGAGTAATTAATTATTGAATAATTGCGCTTTTATCATTTTTGCTATGTCGCCCGTGTATAAGAGTATATCAAAATGATAAGAATTAGTTAAAATTTATAAAGGATATTTGTCTATGGGAATCTGTCATCCATGCCAAAGTTGAAGGCAATTGTCTGCATGGTTGTCGAGTTATTAATTATTGAAATTTATAACTTCAATAATTAATAACTCGACAACCATGCAGACAATTGCCTTCAACTTTGGCATGGATGACAAATTCCCATAGACAAATATCCTCCATAAAGGACCACGCACTAATTATATGAAAAAAGTGGCCGCCGTTAAAATCGACCAAAACTATGAAAAAGTGTACTTTGTGTGATGCCGATCAAAAGTTCAAATGTGCACGACCTTCAAAATATGCTAGTTTTTAAGCTACGTGCTCAAAAAGTCTAAAAATGAGCCCACCAATATTGCTTTTATGAGCTCGTAGCTTAAAAACTAGCGTATTTTGAAGGTTGTGCCCATTTGAATTTTTGATTGGCATCACACAAAGTACACTTTTCCATAGTTTTGGTCGATTTTAACGGCGGCCACTTTTTTATATAATTAGTGGATGTCACATACTAATTACATGAAAAAGTGGCCGCCGTCAAAATCAACCAAAATTATGGAAAAGTGTACTTTGTGTTGCCGATCAAAAGTTCAAATGGGCACAATCTTCAAGATATGCTAGTTTTTAAGCTACGAGCCTATAAAGGTAATATTAGTGCTCATTTTCAGACTTTATGAGCTCGTAGCTTAAAAACTAGCATATTTTAAAGGTCGTGCCCATTTAAACTTTTGATCGGCATCACACAAAGTACACTTTTTTGGCCGATTTTAACGGCGGCCACTTTTTTCATACAACTAGTGCGTGGTCCTTTGAACTAATTCTTATCATTTTTTTTTAGCGAATTTGAGCAACCACTTGAAGACAATTGTCTGCATGGTTGTCAAGTAATTAATTATTGAAATTATACTCTTATACATCGGGCGAAACATTATACATGACTTATACATAGCAAAAATATTAAAAGGCAAGCAACGCGTAAGTACGAGCAATGCGAAGACACCTATAAATTTTCCCCTCTTGCCGCGCCGCCTGCCGCGCAGCGGGACAGTAACCAACCTCCTTAAAATACGTGATCTTGAAGATAAATTAAAAAGAAAAAGTTAGACAAATATTTCTCAATACAAGCAAGGAAGAAAGTATCTCTTAAAACTAACGCTGGTATTCATAGTCGGTATTCAGTTCACTTGGCATTACAAATGCTTGAAAGCGTAGATATTTTTGTCCTGATTAGTCAATCTAAAGTTGGAATCACACGATGCACGTTTTTCATGCCTGTATCCTTGCACGCTGACTAACGATTACCAATGCATTGAACGTTGCTCGATTTTGCTGTTTAAAACATCACATAAAGTTATACGAAGTACGAGCAATGCGAAGACACCTATAAATTGCAACGATGGAAAGTTAACGTTTTAAACAGCAAAACGAGCAACGTTCAATGCATTGGTCAGCGTCAGTCAGCGTGCAAGAATGCAGGCATGACAATCTTGCATTGTGTGATTCCAGCTTAACGCTTTGAAGCATTTATGGCGCCAAATTGATCACAGCCTGTGTTGCCTTTACATCCTAATCTTCAAGCAAGATTGTAGTCCATCTGACTGATATGCATTCTTATACGAAATAACGAAGGGTAAAATAATATTTGTCTGGGCTGTAGCGCCACTGATGATGATGATGATGATGAAAATAATATTTGTATTACTCACTGATAGATTTTCGTTGTCCATTGCAAGATATAATGAACCCAAGCTGAAGCCATTGCACGTGAGAATAATTACGAAGTTATAACCGGCAATACTGCTACCTTTAAAGCATTTATAGCGCCAAATTGATCACAGCCTGTGTTGCCTTTACATCCTAACCTTCAAGCAAGATTGTAGTCCATCTGACTGATATGCATTCTTATACGAAATAACAAAGGGTAAAATAATATTTGTATTACTCACTGGTAGATTTTCGTTGTCCGTTGCAAGATATAATGAATCCAAGCTGAAGCCACTGCACGTGAGAACAATTACGACGTTATAACCGGCAAAACTGCTACCAATAAACCGCTGTACGTCCGCTACATGTGGTTACAATGCTACATGCCGCCAAATGCACCGAGATTAGGTTAGGCTCGAGCGATATAGCCCCGCAAGAATCGATATATCGATGTATCGCGGCGTGTTGCTTTCGTCGACGACGCCGAATCAGCTACTGCGTGCGCTCGACACTTCGGAAAACTTCGAGTGGTGGAGGACAGACACTCGATCCGTATGGGAATTCTGTAACTTTTTAACGACAATTTTCCCTATTGTTTAGAGAATATTCTTTTCAACGCTGTCGTAATTAGTTGAAACCACCTGAATGTCGCGTTAGCGATCCGAAAATTGTCGTTAAAATTAGAGAATCCCCGTAATGCTGTCGCCTTCTCTCTCGAACTATACCTGTATAGCTATATACAGGGTGTCCCAGAATATTTGGGACTTTTCTCAAAGACAGATAGAACGGACTCAACTGAGTCAAAAAGTCCTTTACCATTTTGCAATTTTCGCAATAGGTAACGAGATATTAATAATTAAAAATCGCCGTATTAGCCCGGCCTACCGGCAAATGCAAGCGCGCGGCGAGATGCGGCCGCCCACTGCCCACCGATCGATATCCGCGGTCGGCGCGCGGGGAGTTGTTTACTACAAGCGGCAATGGTTACACACGAGTGGCGCGTAACGCTGGGCCCCTGTTCTGAGATAAGATGGTTCCTCGTTTTTTTTTTAATAAAAATAAAATTGTCAGACGGCACAAAAATTTTCTATGTGTACGTGTACATGCATGTGCACGTATGCATGTATGCAACGCTCAGAAAAGTATCAATTTTACTGCATAAAAAAGCGATTACTCAATTTACTTTTTTCTTTTAGTAAGCAATGGTTATCTTTAACAAAGAATAATTTCTTGATGATAATGTTAAAATGTACTTGTCACAAATTTTAGAAAAAGTCATTATCATGTACCCGCAAAAAGAATTTATATTTTTTCTTTAAAGAATGTAACATTATAAAATTTTATCGAAGAAAAGTTAAAATAATAAGCAAATCAAATTTTTATTTTAATTTTATATTCTTCTATAAACTTATAAAATATTTGAAATAAATAATATTTATTTAATTCAAGTAATTTATAGTATGTTATTTGTATGTGTGTGTATGCAGGCAAAAAAATGTTAAGTAAATATTATTTATTTTAAAATTTTTAAATAAAATAATAAGTAAATTTTAAGATTATTATTAAGAAAATATTTTTTGTAAAAATAACCATTACTTATTGTTAGAAGAAGAGAACTAAAATTGAGTAACTGGTTTGCTTAATTCTTAGCACTAGAATGATATTTTTCTGCGTGTGCGTACGTGAATAACAATCGCAATATAAGATCGCGAGCCAAAAAATAATTATTTTTTCTTTCTGTGGCAAGAAAATGATAGAGCGCTATCATTTCCACACCACCTTGCGGTAGATAGCAATTAATACTTAAAAAAAAAGCGTAAACATTAAAGTAAGATAATAAAAATACCATTCTAGTGCTAAGAATTAAGCAAACCAATTGCTCAATTTTAGTTCTCTTATTCTAACAATAAGTAATGGTGATTTTTTTACAAAAAATATTTTCTTAATAATAGTCTTAAAATTCACTTATTTTATTTAAAAATTTTAAAATAAATAATATTTACTTAACATTTTTTTGCCTGCATACACACACATAGAAATAACATACTATAAATTACTTAAATTAAATAAATATTATTTATTTCAAATATTTCATAAGTTCATAGAAAAATATAAAATTAAAATAAAAATTTGATTTGCTTATTATTTTAACTTTTCTTCGATAAAATTTTATAATGTTACATTCTTTAAAGAAAAAATATAAATTCTCTTTGCGGGTACATGATAATGACTTTTTCTAAAATTTGTGATGAGTACATTTTAACATTATCATCAAGAAATTATTCTTTGTTAAAGATAACCGTTGCTTTATACTAAAAGAAAAAAAGTAAATTGAGTAATCGCTTTTTTATGCAGTAAAATTGATACTTTTCTGAGCGTTGCATACATGCATACGTGCACATGCATGTACACGTACACACATAGACAATTTTTGTGCCGTTTAACAATTTTATTTTTATTAAAAAAAAAACGAGGAACCATCTTATCTCAGAACAGGGGCCCAGCGTTACACACCACTCGTGTGTAACCATTGCCGCTTATAGTAAACAACTCCCCGCGCGCCGACCGCAGATATCGATCGGTGGGCAGTGGGCGGCCGCATCTCGCCGCGCGCTTGCATTTGGCGGTAGGCCGGGCTAATACTGCAATTTTTAATTATTAATATCTCGTTACCTATTGCGAAAATTGCAAAATGGTAAAGGACTTTTCGACTCAGTTGAGTCCGTTCTATCTGTCTTTGAGAAAAGTCCCAAATATTCTGGGACACCCTGTATAATAGCTCGCTATATGTGATTTCGGATCTCGAAAATGTCGAATTTTGAGTTGGCGAGTTGACAATGCACGACATTATTTATTTATTTGTAATTTATTAATTCTCTTCCTACATGATTTTGATATATATTTACAAGTATGCTAGCTGTTATGAAATTGAAATTTATAAATATAAAAACTCTATAGATAAATATAATTGAATAAATATTTATAAACATAAAAATCGAAATTTAAAAGTGTAACATAAAAGTTAACTTTGGCTAATTACGCTATTTTATTTTTAAAAAATTTCTTACTTAAAAAAAATTTAACCAACATAATATTTAAATTTGTATAATAATAATTAAATATTAACAATTGAGAAAAAATTATATAGTTTGTAGTGTTTTTTACTCCTATTTAATTTATCTTATATTTCGTATAAAGTGAATTGTTGCTCAACATAAGCACAAGAAGGCGGAAGTAGTTCATATCGATCACATTGCACGTTCCAATCGCTCTACGTCAAGACTAAGAAAGGTTCCCCGCGATATATCGTCTTACATTTGACTTCAGATAAGCGTGAAGAAAGATAGTACGCCTTTAACTCAGCGGATACTTATCATAACGTCCGTCACGATGATTCTTAGGAGCCTTATTCGCTATAATAATATCATTCAAGTGACGATAAAATTGTAGTAGCTAATCATCTTATTAATATAGATATAATTACATATTTTTAGAAGTTTTATTATATTAATCTTTATCGTTCGATAACGAAATGAAAGATATCAAAGAATTATTATATAGTCAAAAATTTAAACGGTTCTGTCGGTTGAATTAACTGCTGACTTCAATTAAACATCACACAGGGAATTAGAGCTAGTGGAGAAGTCAGATGGTTACCTACTAATTATATTTTATCTGACATACAATACAAATAACGTTACACTATTTAGATCCCTACAATTGAAATATCAAAATTCTTGACTTTATTTGACGAAAAGATACTTTGCCATGTTTATCGTACAAATAGTATTACACTGTCGCCTACATTTCTATTTAGTATTTATATCGGCATGTTACTTTTCATTTATAGAAAATTTTTGTAACAGAACAAAATAATTTTGTACAATATATTTGATAGTATTCTAAAAATTTCATAGGGTAATTCCTTGATAAAATCCACTATTGTTATATTAATGTATGAATTAACAGCTTTCTGCAAATGTAAACTAATACTTATTATTTTATTGCTATTATGTATGTATATCATTCAAAATTGCCGTTTCACATTATAGGTAATTCAAATGTGCCAAAATACGTTCTCGTAAACGACTTTCCCGCTTTATTGTAGAATCGGTGCCAGATTTACCAAATCCAGATGATGAATTGTTTCAAATGAGATCCGCTAAAGGTACCTGCAAAATGATGTGCGTCGAACGTAACAATATATAGCGTTGATGAAGATTCACGACATTAAGGAAGTGAGCAATCATCAGTGAGTAACATTTAATAAGCATATTGGATACCTGTCACTTTTGAAAATTCAAAGGTAAACATTGTAAAACGCAATAATAGGTGGATTTTCGAGATGTTGGAGTTGGGTGAGAAGTGGACCTGGGTCCAGATATTTGAAAATACAGGCGCTCTGATGGGCTGTAGCAATGCACATCCACACTGTCAGATATGATCTAGTTTTTTACCGAATCAGAATAAAAGACGGATATTTCAGTTATTACTATAAACGTAACAAGAAACCTCGTTTTATTGGTTGCATGCAGAAAAAGTTATAAAACAGGTTAGTTTTTATAAATAATACACATTTTGATGCATATGAAAAAGCTCACAAGGGGGACAACAATTTACCTTTAGCATCCAGAATTATTTGGTGCGGTTTAAATTAGGCTATTATATCTATAAATTTACAGGATTATGCATTGTAATAGAGAATCGTGATTGGATAATTGTAGTACCGTTCTGTAGCGGGATTCTGTAACTCGTTAACGACAGTTTCGTTAGCGTTATATTTTGTCATTGCGCAGGTATTTCATATAATCAAAAAGCTACGCAACGACAACATAACGGTAACAAAACTGTCGTTAACGAGTTCCACCAATAGACAGTTTAACGATATGAAACTATATAATATTCTATTGATATAACTACTGATTTCTGCGACAGCGCTCCAATGGGTTCATATCAGCACTATGATTATCCATATTGGAATTTTCATGGGATATACTTACCACCTTCATTGTAATCTGCTACCATAGAGAAGCACATGGTCGGCTGCGAGTTTTTAACTCAAGCACAGAGGGACCAACACCAGAACAAGTCACAGAGAAATTAAGAGATTTATCAGATTCTCATCATAAGCATGCGGAAACAAGTCTAACTGTGAAGGAAATAGAAGAATTATTCGAATTAAGTGTACCTATATATATGTAAATAAGATATTTAAGATATATTTTCGATAACCGTACATGTAAAAATTTGTAAATTTGATATATGTTTTTATATTATATCATCTTGATGGTAATTTCGTTCAATAAAAGGGGTGATACTTAACGAATGTAACACATCAACACATAATCTTCGTTTAATATATTAATATTTAGGAAATTTTGGATCAATCTTATTACTCCAAACTCCAAGCATGAATACCTCCAATTATGTCCCTTATTTTTAAAGCTTCGGTAAACATCTTTTTCAGATATTGAGCTGCCTTTTGCGAATCATTACCACAGAAGTCTGCACAGATGATACACTGAAAGAATAAATACAGCCTAATATTAATTCTATTAATCGCATAAAAAAATAATCTAAAAAATTGTAATGTAGATAAAATGTCTTACAGTCTACTGAATATTGTTCTTCTTGCGCCTTTTTTATACTGTCGTATATTAGTTGTAAATTATAATCCTAGCTAAGTTGCACGAGAGAAATATTCATGGAATTCTGTAAATGGCAGATTTGATGTTCCTTCAGGTGAACGTATGTACATCGATAAATACGTGAATTTTGTATCCATTTTCACGACCTGATTATATTCTTCTTGATCAATTGATATCTTCTTTCCTTAGTAAATTTAAATTAGACTCTTTGCCATTAGCATTTGCGCCACAAAATTTTTTTCGTCTCTGATCTGTGGAATAACCATTCGCAATGTTGTTAATTGTGCGAGTACTTAATTTGAATATTGAAAATTGCTTAACAACTGTTATTGTCCAAATATGTGTGCCAAATGTCTTGAAAATTGCTTGAATGGACTTGTCACATTTATAGTTCTATCGTATGTATATTTTATTTTATATTAAATTGTATGATACAATTTTGTAATATAATTTTATTAATATTATTATTCTAAATATTATCATTGTATATAAAACAATTATTATATTAATTCAATTCAATTAATTTATTCAATATTCAAAACAAAAATTATTCAACACATGTAAGTAAAAAATAAACATTTTATTTATTTATTTTGAAATATAGAAAAACATTGATATATAATCGATAAATTACACATCGATAACATATTTATATTTACAAATGCAAATACAACTTTGAGTAGTAACATTAATTTCGATAATACTTTACTTGATAAAAAAAACAAACAATAATTAAAAATAAATAGCGTGTATCTGATAGTCAATATGTACCAGGTACACACGCATACTTATAGTTAAGTACGCAGGTGCATGCATCATTGGTTAACATGCATATTATAGTTAATTATGTAATTTACATGCATCTGTAATTAATTATATAATTCATAATACGTAATTAATTAAGCATCATATTATAAGAATTAATAAATTTTTACTTGTGTTATAGAATTGTTATTTCTTTATTACGTTTTCTTTGTTCTTCGAAATCTCGGTTGAGTAGAATATAAAATTAAAACGGGTCCTAATATAAAATTTTATTAAATAACTTCTCGCAAAATTAGACCATGCATATGAAAATTCTATTTTGAACAGAATGGTTGTAAAATTTCGCACTATGTTAGGTACCTATTCGTAATTATCTATTTCTATATTCACGAAAATATTGTTATCGATAGCTGTCTAAATTTCAAGCATTCCCGTTTCATGTTTTAATAAGTATGAAGCCTGATCTACAATGTGCTCTTTGCTTTCTGTTTCTTGCTGTTTGCTTCTTGTTTCTCTGCCTCTCCACGCCATATTTCTCTTCCGGAGTTCAATATTATTTATCTGAGGCAACAGAAAACGCAAAACATTTCGTTACGCGACAGAATTTGTCAAAAAATGCGTTCGGGGAGACGCTTTAGGGCTATAAACGCAAAAGGCAGAGAACACGAAACAAAAAGCAAAGAGCACATTGTAGATCAGGCTTTATGCATCAAACATACAAAACATTTATTATTATTATTTTCAAAGTAGGTACTATTTTTCAATATTGATATGCAATAATTTAGACAGCTTTACAAAATTAAAATTTATATCTGAGATAACGCATAAACTTTCAAACCAATATTTCTTAAACTTATTATAGCCTCACGTAAAATATTTAATAAACTAGAACTATCAATAGTAGAATTTGAAAAAAATATACTAATGGTTGTTTCTAAAATTGACATATACCTCTAACTAACAATTTAACCATATTTCATGCAAGTATATAAACATTGTTCACTATACATATTATCTAACCCCATATTTTGAAAATCGATCAACTCTATCTCTCGTTGAATTACAAAATAAATGTGCTTTTAAAGACATTTCGTCTAAACATAAAATATAATATTTATCAATTTCTTTCAATGTTTCAGTTTTAATTTTTAATATTTTAAATGCCACATTTCGAATGTGTGTCTGGAGTTAGATAAAAAATATATGTAAGACGTTCTTATATTATAAAATTAGGCATACAAAATAATTTTTAAACCGCTAAATCTTTATAAGCTTTAGGATTAGAGAAATATAATTATACCTTACCTTTGACATTTACTTGAAACAAAATACTTGCGCTTTGAAAAAAGAACCCCACTTTAAATGAATGGGAAATGGCTTTCGGTCAAATAGACTAAAGTTTTGATATGTTGTAATTTAGAACATTCCGATTTAAAAAAATCTCAATAGACACAACCCTAGTAAATGAACCGTTTCGGTGTTATTGACACTAGAGCGTACGTATCCAACTGATGATGCAGCAAAAGTTTTTTTATCTATATATGGACGGGTACTAATATGTATGAAATATTGGATGCATAGTACGACATAAGTACATACGTATTGTGTCAAGAACATGTGAGCGTAGTTTATAAAGCGTGCGTGCCGCCGAGTAAGCAGATTAACTAAGCCAAGGAGGCCGTAAAAATCTTGCTGACGTGCAAGTAAACGTGTTCTGACAAGAACACATATTAAATTTTACACAGTACAACTATCGTGTAAAAAAGTAATAAAGCGGCCAACTCACGCTTCTATAAAGCCTTGCGAATATGTGCGCAAGAGTAGCGCCTGGGAAAACCCGGCGAACGCCCCAGCATCGCGGTGCCTTGGAGGCTCGCACAATAGCGACGCCTGAAAGCGCGCAAACAGTGGAACGTCTGGCTCTGCCGCACGCTAAATCCTGAACATCTATATATGGATATATTCTTGTATATGTGTGTGAGGCAATGTCTGGGAGCGTGTGTATTCAAGATTCTGCAAATATTACACACATATAAACATTTAACACATTTCCGATGTGTAAGGAGACCTTAACTGTATCATCAATTGGATACGTACGTTTTAAGATCAATAACACTGAAACAGTCTATTTTCAAGAGTTGCGCCCATTGAGACTTTTAATTAAAATGCCCTAAACTGCAAACATATTAAAATTTCAGCCTATTTGACAGAAAACCATTTTCTATTAATTTAGTTTCGGGGTTCTTTGCTATTGCTCGTGGAAAAAATTTATCTACTGTTATAACTAACAAATCCGTATCTACTTCCGGATTATCTTTCTTCTTCAACATAAATTCTAATTTTCCTACTTTTCTTTCACCTTGCTTTAATTTCTGTCATTGACATTTCCTTGGTGACGTTGTTAATAATGTCAACGATATTTGTACGTTTATATCTTTTTTTCTTTTTCTCAATATTGATGTAACTTAACTTATTTTGCAATTATAACATCTTATAAGTAGCAGAACTTACTTTTTTATAATATAAAACGTTTTTATACATACATAAAAATACGCAAAAAATTATCGTTTTCCTTACCTAATAATTAGTCTTCTAAGGGAATCATAATGTTTGTATTTGTAGATGTTTCTGTATGTATTATACTAATCTAGTAAATATATGACATTCAAAGAACTAATTCAAATAAATTATCTCATTAAAGAAATATGCAATAATGTGCTGTAAAATGTGTTCATGTGAAAATAATACTGTAAAAATTTAAGAATAATTTATATATAAATATATATATAAATTATTTTCTATTTTTACAGTATTATATTTATATGGATATTATATACATATATAATACTGATATATAATAAAAATACATATACTAATTATAGGCATATACATATTTATACATATGTATATACCGACATTATTATCAGTGGTCTCGGCGGTGACGGCGTAGTCAGCCACGCTTCTATCGCCCAGTTGGCGGCATCGGATCGCTGTAGGTATCAGCCCAATTCGCGGTTCGCGGTTTGTCTCGCTCTTCTGTGGGGTCGGCGCGGATGGTTCTGCCGCCTCTGATTTCGCTCGGAAGAGCGTGACTCAGTGTTGCTCCATGATGGACGGTTGAGCTAGATCGTATTCCGACGGGTTATCGCGCAACAATTCTTCGATGGCCGCTTCAAAATCTTGGATGTGCACGTGGTGATACTACTTGCCTGTGCAGAGAAATAATATATATTACAAGGTATGTAGAAGGTACACTATATGTAGTGTGTATATAAAAGAACTATACATATATATATATATATATATATATATATATATATATATATACAGGGTGTACCAGACCTAACGTACCACCCGTTAATGGCAGATTCCTGAGATCATTTAGAGACAAAAATCTTAATGCCAAAATGTCGAGGCTGCCAAATTGTCATCCCGATATTCGTCGGTCTTGCGAACAGTGTACAAAGAAATAAAGTGAATAATAGTTTCAAATATTTCTATCGAGTTGAGTAAAGTGTGGAAGAGTTGTTTTGACATGCGACGTCCCTGAATGCGTAAAATTTTGACAAGCACAATAGTAAACTTTGAACCTTTCCCGTTTGAACACTGTAGCAGCCTCGACATTTTGGCATTAAGATTTTTGTCTCCAAATGATCTCAGCAATCTACCATTAACGGGTGGTACGTTAGGTCTGGTACACCCTGATATCTATATATACAGGGTGTACCAGACCTGACGTGCCACTTGTTAATGGCAGATACCTGAGATCATTATGAGTCGAAAATCCTAATACCAAAATGCCGAGGCTATAATAGTTTTTAAGTAAGAAGTGTTCAAAGTTGGCCAATCAAGTTGTCTGAAATTCGCGCGCTCAGTCATGTCACATTGCACAGTAGTAAAGGTGCTTTCAAGCGCATTAATTCTATTATCGAAACTGATATAATTTTGCATACGTATTGTCTGCGTTGTTGTAATTGCTTTTTATCTTTATTGTAATGTATGAAAATTATTAATTAAATGTAATAATATTAATAGCAGGGTAAAAGACATAAATATTAATTATGTAAAATGTGATACTGTCGAACTGTCAAAACTGTCATATGTATTTTATCATAAATGGATGATGATTCTGATGTAAAAATGTACAGATAAATATAAACTAATGAATTACATTTTTGTTTATTAATAAGTGCTAATAAACAAAACATAAAATAAAAATACATAATTTTACTTTAATTAATAATAAAGTTATTTAATAAGCTTGAATTACATATGTTTCTACTTGTCTTGCTATTGAATTACATTTTAGTTTATTAGAATAAATTTTATTAATAATAAAATTATTTATTTTTAATGTAACATTTGATAATTTAAAATAAACTTATTGCTAGATAAGAGATTACATAAGCTATTCTGTATTCTGTATTCTGTAATTTTGTAAAGTTACGGCCATAGCTTATGTAATCTCTTATCTAGCAATAAGTTTATTTTAAATTATCAAATGTTACATTAAAAATAAATAATTTTATTATTAATAAAATTTATTCTAATAAACTAAAATGTAATTCAATAGCAAGACAAGTAGAAACATATGTAATTCAAGCTTATTAAATAACTTTATTATTAATTAAAGTAAAATTATGTATTTTTATTTTATGTTCTGTTTATCAGCACTTATTAATAAACAAAAATGTAATTCATTAGTTTATATTTATCTGTACATTTTTACATCAGAATCATCATCCATTTATGATAAAATACATATGACAGTTTTGACAGTTCGACAGTATCACATTTTACATAATTAATATTTGTCTTTTACCCTGCTATTAATATTATTACATTTAATTAATAATTCTCATACATTACAATAAAGATAAGAAGCAATTACAACAACGCAGACAATACGTATGCAAAATTATATCAGTTTCGATAATAGAATTAATGCGCTTGAAAGCACCTTCACTACTGTGCAATGTGACATGGCTGAGCGCGCGAATTTCAGACAACTTGATTGGCCAACTTTCAACACTTCTTACTTAAAAACTATTATAGCCTCGGCATTTTGGTATTAGGATTTTCGACTCAAAATGATCTCAGATATCTGCCATTAACAAGTGGCACGTCAGGTCTGGTACACCCTGTATATATTTATATATATATATATCTATATATATAAAAACAAATGTCCTGACTGACTGACTGACTGACTGACTGACTGACTGACTGACTCACTCATCAACGCCCAGCCCAAACCCCTGAACCTAGAAACATGAAATTCGAGGGGTGTATTCCTCTCATGACGTAAGCACCCACTAAGAAGGGATTTTTAAAAATTCGGCCCTTAAGGGTGTAAAAAGGGTTAAAATGTATTTTTACGGATTTGTCAATATCTCTTAGGCCCGATGAGATATCAACTTGGTTTTTGCTTACGAAGGTCACCCATACAAATGCTCAAAAACATAATTCAGGATTTTGCCCTAATCAACCTCTAAAGGGATAAATCTGGATTTAGGGGTGAATTATAGAATCCTTCGTATCTCCTGTAAATTAATTAATTAATAGTATTTTTTCGGTTGAAAAAAGTTGTCGAATTTCAAATTCTATGCACAAATGTCTACAAAGGGGCAAGAGGTCCTCCGGGGCGAAGCCCGGGTAACCAGCTAGTATATATATATATATATATGTATATACACACAATTTATGTATGCGTATATAGAGGTATCATCCGTATACAAAAAGATTGTCCGCTACTTTAAGGGTGAATAGTACACATCAAAATAATGAAAAAAAATTTCTATCAACATAGATCCGCAAATAATCTCCTACCGAGTTATGGACATTACAACTTTTGAGCTTAAATTCGGTTTATTAACAAACAGCATACGTTTAAAGTTATCAAAATACGTACAAAAATTGACGATGTTCAAAGTTACATTGAACATTGTTTGTATTCATTTAATAATTTTAACAACAATTTAAGCTCAAAAGTTGTAATGTTCATAACTCGGTAGGGGATTATTTGCGGATTTTATAGGAACTTTTTTCATTATTTTGATGTGTACTGTTCACCCTTAAAGTAGCGGACAACCTTTTTGTTACATTCTGTATATCCCTTAAATCAGGCCTGCTAAACTTCGAGCTCCGGAGCTACGACATTTCTTCCTTTCTATCCACGGAGAGTGGAGGAAAAGGGGTTCCTTCGCTGGATGAAGTTGAGCAGGCGTGATTAACTTGTTACAACCTAGCGTATAGCAGTAAAATTCCTAGCTGCTGAACCCTTAACTTAAGGCTTTTGGGTACTCGCCGCGATCATATTGGAATCGTGACGTCAAAAGCGAGAAATGACACGTTGAGAATTTTTGCGAGCTATTTCCAAATATAAAGATATTTAAATAATACTTCAGATCACTTCAACACACACTTTGAAAATACTCCGAGGTCTATCCCTTTCCCTTGACAGCTAATAAATAGCCGTAAAATGAATGTAATACGAAGCCTATAGTCATGCGCCTGGGCATAAGCCTGTCTGGTTAGACTTTGTATTATCCCAAGGAACAGACCAAAGTCAACAGATAGTCAAAATGACTATATTTTGATTCAAAATAGTCACGCATTGTCTGTATGACGAAAAATTGACGGTCACAATAAAGTCAAAATTATATTAAAATATTTTACCATCATTTTACCATTGTTTTGACGACATTTTGACTTTATTGTGACTTTCACTGTTCTATCTATAGTGCATATGCTGCAATGCCGAAAAGATAACTTCTCAAAATCAGTATGCTTGAAAGTTACTTTTCGATGATTTTACCTTAATAATTTTATACGTGGAATAATAAAAGGAATCGAATAATATAAAAAAACAAAAAAATTAATTTAAAAAAATTTAATGCAATTTGTGGACAAACTTAATTTTGAAAAATTACAAATGTAAAAATTAATATTATTATTCAATTTCTTTGATTATTCTATATGTAAAAGTATTCAGGTAGTCATCGAAAAGTGAATACTTTACAAGATATTTCATATTTTATATTATAAATATCATGACAAAATATGAAATATCTCAGTAAATTATTAACAAAAGAAAACTTTATTATAATGTTTTAAAAACGTCGTGACAAGGGCTACAAGAATATACAATAAAAATAGGGGCTTCTATATAAAAAATTTAGATCAAAAGCATCTTAAATTTTTTAAATAAAACACCATTGGGGGTTAAATAAAAATTAGATTTTATTGCATATTCTTATAGCCCTTGTCGAGACGTTTTCAAAACACTATAATGCAACTCTCTTTCGTTAAGAATTTTCTGGGATATTTTAAATTTTGTCATTACATTTTTAATATAAAATATGAAATATTTCGTAAAGTATTTACTTTTTGATGACTTTACCTTAATACGTTTATACGTAGAATAATGAAAGTAATCGAATAATGTAAAAAAAACAGAAATTAAATGTAAAAAATTTGATTGCATTTTGTGGACAAACTTAATTTCGAAAAATTACAAATGTAAAAATTAATATTATTATTAGATTATTCGATTTCTTTGATTATTCTATGTATAAAAGTATTAAGGTAAAGTCATCGAAAAGTGAATACTTTACAAGATATTTCATATTTTATATTAAAAATATCATGACAAAATTTAAAATATCTCAGTAAATTCTTAACAAAAGAGAACTTTATTATAGTGTTTTAAAAACGTCGTGACAAGGGCTACAAGAATATGCAATAAAAATAGGGTCTTCTATATAAAAAATTTAGATCAAAAGCACCTTAAATTTTTAAATAAAACACCATTGGGGGTTAAATAAAAAATAGTTTTTATTGCATATTCTTGTAGCCCTTGTCGAGACGTTTTCAAAACACTATAATGCAACTCGCTTTCATTAAGAATTTCCTGAGATATTTTCAGAAAGATGCACGGTAGCGCATCTTTCCGTGGTAGCTTGCGATGACACCGATAGGTGGCGCATAATGGTGTGATTAACTCGTAAGAAAGTTTCAGTTGAGAGCGAATATAAGCAGGTTTAGGCGAAGCAAAATCATAACATCAGCAAGACATATATCTTTGCCAGCAACATTGCTGCGATGATATAAATATATAAGACCATATTCTCCAAAGTAAGGTATGTTTTTCAAATATTAAATAACTTTCAAATATAAAACAATATTATTTCTTCAAATCTTAAATTAACATTCAACGAACACTCGGAGAACTTCAACATGGGTACAGTAAGACTTTTTCTTGACGTCAATAAGTAGTCAAATTTTGTAACGAAAAATCGTCATGTTGACTTTTTCTGCCGTGATGTAACTATGACGTCAAAATGACATCAAAATGATGTTATTTTGACTGCGATGTGTTCCTTGGGATATTCATTTTACGACTGTTTAACTGTCAAGGGAAAGGGACAGACCTCGAAGTATTTTCAAAGTGTGCTAAAGTGATCTGAAATGTTATTTTGTGCAAATATCTTTTTATTTGGAAATGGCACGCAAGAATTCTCAGCGAGGCATTTCTCGCTTCTGACGTCATTAAATATAAAGACAGTTTCAGCAAAGACCAGTAGCCTTAAAAAGGTTTAGGGTGTCCCATAATACGCGCACTTCCTCCAAGTATAAATTCAATCTGTGTATACGGAATACACACGACTGAATATACCTATATTGAATCTCTACTACATAATATACGGACAAAGCCAAAATACTACACAGAATAAACTCAGACAGCACCATGTCCAAAATCGGGACACGACGTTTTATATAGACATCATATTGTAAGACGTCTAAAAGATGTCTTAATGATGTCTTTAAGTCGTCTTACGTCCCGATTTTGGACATGTGTGCTGTCTGGGAATATAAAGGATACATAAATTTCTGTTTACCTCCTGAATATCCATTTCCTCTAGGCGCTCCCGAGGTCTACGATGACCGGAAAGATAATGCAGCGTTTTCCTAATGGCTCTATGTAGTTTGGTGCGAATTTTGCGTCCTGTCGAACAGCGTCTGGTCTCGGTTTCCACATCAATTCCCCGATTTGAGACTGCCTATCTCGCCAGAAAATTGTAGCTGGATCTTTATATTAACTCATACGCCTTTTCCAATCGACGGCAGACGGTGTGTATAGCGGTCCCGGTTTTGGTGTTTTCGCCCTGAGCATCTCAATTCATGCCCGTTGAGGAAGGCAAGCGTGTAGCCAGTGATATCGTGCATCGCAGTCTTATAAACGAACAGCAGCTCGAACAATCGTTCGTCGCAGGTCTTATAGTTTTTCTGGACGTATTGGGATCACGGTGTTGACAGTGCGACTGGTGCGTTCGACCGAAATGTGGGACGTATGCTGGTGTGAAACGTTGACATATCCTGAATCCCTGTAGCAGATTGGCTAATTGTCGGAACTGTATAGTTGCGTACCGAAAAGATCTCTTCGGGACACCCATAACGTAATATGATAGCCTCGGAAATGTTATTTACGATGTTTATTGCGGTGGTTCGGCAAAGTGTCTGCATTTCGGAAACGGTCCTGCACATTTTGGAGCCAGACGTGTCCCGTATTGAAACACGGCAAAGGCGGTACCGCTGTTTAATCGAAACGTCCGTCTTAACAGCTGAATGACATGTTGCAACCAGTCTGTGGGCTCTCGGACTTCGAATTTCGGCAACTCTATAATCGCAGGAATTGCTGCAGACGTTTTTCTTCCAGTGGTCTTTTTCGGGCTCGGGGGACAGATCGAGGTACGACCGCTTTTTCCTTGGCCTTTGTTTATATGCCATTCTTGCCGCATTGGAGCTACCGAAACCGGTGTTTTCTACGTTGTTTGGCGAGTCTTGGTTTGTGCTGCCATGTATACGAACTTTGGCGGCAGAGCATGATGTCTCCCACTCGCCTCACGGTCCTCCGTTGAAAGTATAATTTATATCTCGTATGCACGTTGTTGTATAGCATGTCGACTCTCTTTCTCCAAGAATCCGATAGCCGACGCTACCTGACGATAATATCGATGGCGAATTTGTGATAAGGTTTGTCCAACAGCTGTAACTTGGCCTAGATCTCGCATATGAACTAGGAGCGGAAAATCATTACGACAGGTAGTATTCGCGAAAGACACGGCAAACTTCTCCCATTCTTGCCATTTGTGCCGCTTACTGCGACATCATGTAGGAGTGCTTCTCCGCAAATCAACTTGAAAAGTCCCATTAGTAACTGCGGCCCAGTATATTGATATCTGGCTTTCACTTCTTCAAGCCTCTTCAGGAACGACAGTGGTTTATCCTTCAAAATGGCAACCCCATTTCTGCATCTAATTCGTAACTTTTGCCAGGGAGTCCATGCGATAAATTTTAGGGTGTACGCTAACTGGCTCATGCGTTGTAAAAAAACAGAGTACTACAAAATTAGATTTCGAATCTATATTAAAAAGTTAGATTTAGAAAAAACTGGAAACGCCCAACTTATGCAAGTAATGCTGCAATTGTTCCCGCAGCTAGTAATCTCTATATCGTTTGTATATTATTTAAAGATTTAATTAAGAAAGTAAAAGAAAGAAGAGTAGGTATAACTGATTTATTTGGTTTTGATGTTAATTTAATCAATATGGTAATTACAGTCAAGGTGCATTAGAATTTTTTATAGAAAATGGAAAAGGACTTGGTTAGAGAGCGTGTGAGTGAGTGGTAACGAGGTATGAGTGCTACGCAGTTTTGGCTTTGATTTCGCGATTAGGATTAGTATGAAACATGTAGGTATAGTGGAAAAATAGAGTACAAGTAGCGGAAGCGATGAGATTGAAGTGAGATAATTGTAATGTGTAATTAGAAGGAAGTTGCAGAGGGGCGTTTAGGAACAAAGGAAGGAGAGGTTATGGCGACAATTGAGATGGGCGGTGTAAAATGCGTTGGAAATGTAGGTAAAACAGGGAGGATTTTGACCGATAGTCTGTAAGGGATATCGATGTTTTATAAGCGCGGGGATGTTCGAGTATAGAATATAGGTATGGTAGATAAAACAGGGAGGGTCTTGATCAATGATGTGTCAAGAGTATCGGTGGAATAAGAGGTTGTGAGAGTTCAATAGAGGTTAAGGTTATAGGTTAAGAAGAGCAAAGAATTGAGAGAAGAAGGCAGGGTGGACTCAGAACACTTGCAATAGCGGTCAGAAGAGAAAGGAAAATGGAATGAGGAGAAAGGAGAGCAATAAGGAAAGGAAGCAGAAGACAAAGGTTGGCGGAAGCTGCGCTGATAGGGAATGGCAATACGGAGTCGGAGAAATGAAAAAGGTGTAAGGTATAGGTGGATGGAGTAAAGAATGAAGAAGAGGTTCGGGGGACCCGTGCAAAAGGAACTGACGAAGAAAACAGGTGTATACGAGGGCTCAAGGCTGGAGCGGTATGTACATTTGGAAGTCAGGGTGGGAGGAAAGTAAGAGGTATAGAAGAAATAGTATGGTGCAACCGAAGGACGCGGATGAGAATCAATAAATTAGAGGAAGGAAGGAGGTGACAGGAGGAGGTTACAGGAATTTGATTCAGCGAAGTGAATAAGAGCAAAGAGAGGGGCAGCAGCTTATGGGATCCGTGCTAAAGGACATGAAGAGGAAGAGCAGGTGAAAATCGGCATACAAGGATGGAGAGAAGGTATGAAAAGGCGAAGAGGAGTAAAGAAATTGGAAGAAAGTTTAGAAGTAGAAGTAAGAAGTAAATGAGATGCAGTATGGAATAACTGGAGGGCACGTGATTCAGATATAGTAGAATTCAGATATAGTAGAAGGGAGCAGCATGCAGTATAGGTACAGAAAGTAAATTCTGCAGGAGGAATAATTGTGGCTTATTTGGAGTAAAGAGATGAGAAAAGGAGCGAAATAGTTTTCTCTGGAAAGATGCAGGAACAGCGCGGAGGAAAGAAAATACAGGGAAACAGAAGAAGAGAAAGGAAGAAAGAAGAGGTGTGATGGGTCCACCACTGCTCAATTTAGTATTTGAATTAATATGTAATTTATCGGTAATTGGTAGCTTGCGGGCGTAGGAATGTATTACAGAAATTTAATTATAAGGTAGGAAAAAGGACTGCAGCTGAGAGATTGGAGATTAGAAGAGGAGATTTGTGTAGTGTTGTTATTGTATTAAGATATGAAAGGAAAGATATGCAATGCGAATCGGGGTTAAGACTGTGCGTTAAGTGTATGTAAGGTATAAGTATGTTTAAGATGATTTGATTTCTTGGCTAGAGCTGAAGTTAAATCTGAGAAATAGTGTGTGTGATAAAGTAGAGTATATGGATTAATTGTTAAAAGTTACGCGCTATTTGTATGAAAGGTATGAATGGGTTAAGGAGAATTGTAAACCAAGTCCACTTCCTGGACGTGATGGCTGAAGTTAAATAAATTTTATCTATCTATCTATAGAAAATGGAAAAATAATGCATCCAATACATCAGATTACAGTTGCCAGCAACTTAAAGGGATCCTGCACCCGTCTGTATTATCGACATTCGTACTTCTAGTCTTTCGTCGCATTAACTTGACAGAATGGAAAATGCTTCTCCACAATTTCATTACATATATCAATGATCCCAGGGAACCCTGATTTTTTATAAAAAACGAGAAAAAGTTACGGAATTACAGATTTTATTATCTATACATTTACCTCAATATGGCGTCTCCAGTTGGCAGACAGCCTGTCAATTCATCACAAGATGTGCTTCATATAACCGATGCACAGTTTGTACGAACGCGAAAACAAGCTTCCTGGGGTTGTAGTACACGAAAGAACATGTCAAATTCTCCAAATCAAGATTAGAAGTCTAATATAAAAGTACAGTACAAAGTACGATTCGTGCGTATGTGTGCGTGCAATATAGGTGCTACCCTTGTCTACCTCCTTGTTTGACACATTTTTAACACTTATTTTTGTATAGGATTGTTCCTTTAGTGATGCTAATTAACAAATCGGCAGTCTGGCTACAATTTTCCGATTTGTTAATTAGCATCAGTAAAGGAACAATCCTATCTAGATTCACTGACTACAAAAATAAGTGTCAAAAATGTTCACTGGCTCCCGGACTATAGAGTTCAGTCGGTAAAGCATACGACTGCAGGATCTCCTTAAAGACTTGCTTAATTACATAATCGTTTCAAATAATTTAGCTTTCTGTACACAATTTAATTCACCCACAATTATAATATAAAATTAGTAAAATAACATAGTTGCGGGCTCGCTTAATAATTATAAAATTTAGTTGCATTATAGTGCAATAATTGTATACTATAAACTATAATCACATAATGACATAATATTAAGATAGACTACATGTATAGAAGTTTAGTGTCAATAGCTAAACCAGGCATTCTCAATTGTAATTTTAAAGTTTTTATTCACATTAGTAATATTAGTTAAAAGTTTCCAAAAGTTCTTGGAGTTGTTTAAATAAAATTTAATATTATAAATTTAATGCCGAAAAGAGATATACTTTTTTAAAGCCAGAGAAGCTAAAGGAAGTAATGCTTTCGTGCATAACCACAACGCTAGAGCGTTCAGGAATAAGACCTAATTCACTAAGAGGAGATAACAAGAGAATAAAAAAGACAGAGTAAGCTATTAGGTCAAAGAAATGCGCGATAGAAATAAAGAAAAAAAATCTGCAATAAATTTCATGTTGATGGAAAGTTAATCGCATTCTTGATAATAAAAGTTTTTAATAGAGCTGTGAGTAGTTTACATAAGATAGGTTTTCCAGTTTTGCTCAAGCAAATTCTAGATCAGGCATGGTCAACTTCGAGCTTCGGAGCCACGTTTCCTTTTCCTATCCACGGAAAATTTAGCAAGCATAATTATCTTCATGTAGCCGAAAAACCCCATTCCTTCACATTCCGTAGATAAAAAAGGGCATGTCGTAGCTCCGGAGCTTGACCATGCTTGTTCCAGATAAACAATCATTTTATCAATTTTATCTTTCCAACTTCAATTCAAACACAAACAATTTCGTTCGCTCCACAAGACAAAGATGTTCTCGGGCCTGCTCATACGGAAACTGGAAAAACTTTGACGTTTGCTATACTGTTGGTTGCTAACTTATTATAAGATGATTATTACAGGGCATCCCATTTTAAAGTTTACATCAGTGCTTATATCTCGCAAACCGATGATTTTATTGAAAAATGTTTCAGATAAAAGTTGCATGGTTTCAAAAAAAACAAACATGTATTTGGCTGTAGCGTTTGTGTAACAGTGACACTACAGTAGAAGACTGCTTTTTTTAATAGAAACATATTTTTTTTTCCATGAAAGTTACCGTCTCGAAGACTAATGGCGTTTTCGATTTACAACTCAAACCGACTCGGGTCGCATCATGTATACAGGACTCTAGCATCATTGACGTGGAATACATACATATCTATGTATGCATTCCACGTCCATTGATGCGACCCGAGTCGGGTCGAGTAGCAAATCGAAAACGCTATAACTTTTTCTTGAAACGTTTATTTTTTATAAAATCAATGGTTTATGAGATACAACACCGTTTCTATTGAATGCAAACGCTACAAAGAAGTCTCTGGAAAGCATTTCACAAATCGATGATTTAATCGAAAAAATTTCCTTCTTTTTTTTAAGACTTCTTTAGCGTTACCCAGGATGCACCACGGGGAGGTAAAGTCTGTAGCATCCCGTGTGTGTGTGTGCGTGAGTGTATGTGTGTGCGCGTGTGTCATAGCAGAGATAAGGACCCCACAATTCATCACTCCCGTGTGCGTGTGCGCGTGCGTGTGCGCGTGCGTGCGTGCGTGCGCGTGTGCGTGTGTGTGTGTGTGTTAGCAGAGATAAGGACCCCACGGTTCGTCACTCCCGTAGCATTTTTAGACTCCAAACCCTCTCTGCTGCTACTGTGTGTGTGTGTGCGTGCGTGCGTGCGTGCGTGCGTGCGTGCGTGCGTGCGTGCGTGTGTGTGTGTGTGTGTGTGTGTGTGTGTGTGTGTGTGTGTGTGTGTGTGCGTGCGTGCGTGCGTGCGTGCGCGTGTGTGTGTGTGTAGGGGGGGGGGCGGGGGGAGGGGGGAAATATTCGAAAAACTGGACACTGTATAAATTATATTTAACGTAAAACTTTGCTCACAATGTCAACGACAACACTCTTGTGTTTGGTGAAGCGGATTGTATGTTTGACATGGGCTTTGGAATTCAAATTAAAAAGATTATGAAGTACCTTGCAAAAATACGATAAACTATCATGTTATCTATGACATCTGTGACTAAAAATAATCGATAATTTTGATCGTTTACTATGTTTTCTGTGTTACCGTGCTATATCTGTCCTTGTCTAACGGATACCTATACGATATATCTGTCCTTGTCAGATTGCAGGCAGCGCCATCTCTGACAAGATCCAAACACTACTGTTTCACGCAACACTGCTCTTCTTGTCATTCTGCTTGTGTATTTGCATTTGTAACATGTGGGCGGATAAATCTTTTTTTCTACGCTTTGAATCTTAGTTCTACTTGCATGATATTGTTCCTACATGTTGTCCCTAGGGCGCTCTAGGACCCTTTTGCATGAATTAACTGTACAATTTTTGTAATCATCGATTATTGTCGTTAGGTGACAGCTGTACGTGCCAAAAATAAGTAAGATTTTTAACTTTTTTTCGATTTTGATAAAAACTCGTCTGGAGCGCCCTTCATTTTTATGCGTACTTTAATTGTGTAAAAGAGTTTCTCGATTCTGTAAAGCCAATTCAGATTTATCCGCCCAAAAAAAAAAGGGTAAAACAGAGTTCTACAGACGACTTCAGGATCCCCTTAAACGGCCAACTTCAATAGAAACGAAATATGATAAAAAAAATACTTTTAAAGGGAGAAAAATAAAACGCTACAAAAGGCACTCTTCTGTTTTTTTACAAATTGAAATATAAAAAATAAGAAAAAGCAATCTAAAAAGTTGGTGTACTAGAGAGAACTTAATCTGATAGCAAATGAAGAAGATGTTCATTCATCTGGTTTCAACTATTCCAAAAAGGATGTTGTACATAAAATTCTATATTTCTTGTGCAAAAGAAATTCTACATTGCTGTGCAAAAACAGATGAACTTCGTGCAAAACATTTTCTATAAATTGGCATCTGTTCTGCACTGGACAGATGCATTCAACCTTTTCATAAATCTTGTAAAATTCACATTATAATAGATTTAGCCTTTAGGAAGAAGAACGTGACAGACTAGAAGAACCCATAAGAACTGTAATATTATCAAGTTCAGTTCCTAACTCTTGAGTGTTATAATGCTCATCCCCCTGTAACACTTTGATAAGTAAACTCGCAATATCTTTATGCTTGTTAAGCAGTGCAGTCTGTTTTAGCGTTTGACCTTGACTGTTAAAAGCATTTGTAATGGCTAAAAATTCGTTAGGGTTTTTTTCTCTTATTATTTCTAATTCTTTAACTATTTCATAGTTACCATTTTTAGCTTCTTCAAAAAATCTACTAATCAGCTGCAATAAATAGGCAATATCAATATTTTTATTATCTTGAGCAAAATTGAGTGGCATTTTATTGCCTTTACTACTAGCGACATCAAACATTGCACCATGTTTTAGTAAAGAATATACAACTTCAAGATGATTAAACTTAGCAGCATAATGGAGCGGAGTTAAATTATTATCTTTAGTGAAGTTTACATTTGCACCATTTTTAAGTAGAAGGTTAACAATGTTGATGTAACCCTTCCATGAAGCATAAAGTAATGGTGTTTCAAAGCGAATACTTCTGCTGTTAACTAATGCTCCTGCTTTAAGGCAATTTTCGACTTCTAAATGGCTGTTAGCCCTTGTAGCTTTAAACAGCATTTCAGTTAGTCTTAACAATTCAATTACCTCTAAATTATGACTTTTCTCTGCTAGATGTAATGGTAAAACATATCTGCCTATCTCAGTCCTAGCATCAAAATACGCTCCATTCATAAGTAGGGACTTAACTATATCTAAATTACCACGTTGTGCTCCTAAGTGTAAAGGTGTAGCATTATTATCCATTTTTGCATTAACATCTGCTCCATTTATAATAAGGGTTTTGACTACCTTAGGACGACCGTATTGAACTGCCAAGTGCAGAGCTGTGCCTCTTTGACTTTCTTTTACACTTACATCAGCACCATGTTTCAATAGAACATTGGCAATCTGATCATAACCTTTTTCTGCTGCAAAATGTAAAGGAGTCCAATTTGTGTGATCTAAAGCATTAACATCTGCTCCCTTTTCCAAAAGCAATTCAACCAACTCTAAGTGATCGTGGTCTACTGCAAAGTGTAGAGGCATAGTACTTTTGACTGTTTTAGCATTAATATCTGCCCCTTTATCAAGCAAAGATTTAGCAACCTCTAAATTACCATCATACACTGCACAGTGTAAAGGAACCCAACCTCTGTTATCTAGAGCATTAACATCTGCTCCATTTTCAATCAAGAGATTCACTATTTCCAAATAATTATGTTCTGCTGCCAAATGTAGAGCTCTCCTGCCATCATCTATTTTCGCATTTGTATTTGCTCCTTTTGCAATTAAGCTCTCTACTATTTTTAAAGAAAAACCATTATATGCTGCATTATGTAAAGGAGCCCAATTCTGATCATCCACAGCGTTAATGTTTGCTCCATTTGTAATTAAAAAGTCACTCACTTCTAAATGACTTTGTTGAATTGCTAAATGTAAAGGTGTAAAACCTTCGTTTTTTTTAGCATTAACATTGGCTTTTTTCTCTAGTAGTAGCTTGACTACTTCTAAGTGACCGTTCTGAGACCCTACATGTAAAGCTGTAGAATTATCGTAGCCTTCAGCATTAACATCAATTCCCTTTACAAGAAGAAGAGACTTAACTACTCCAAAGTGATTACGTTCTGCTGCTAAATGCAAAGGTGTAAGATTTTCATAATCTTTAGCATTAACATTAGACTTTGCTTTCAGTAAAACGTCTACTAACTCTAAACAGCCATTTTGAGACGCTAAGTGTAGAGGTGTAATCCTCTCACTTGTTTTTGCATTAACGTTTGCTCCCGCTTCAAGCAGAGCCTTAACTATATCTAACTTACCTGTTTGTATTCCCAAATGTAAAGGTGTAATGTTTGTACCAACTTTCTTATTAGTAGGATTATTACTTATACCTGAACATCCAGCATTAATATTAGACCCATGTGAAATAAGAGCTTTTACTACCGCGAGGTTACCATTTTGTACTGCAGAATGCAAAGGTCTTGCTCGAACATTATTTACAGCATTAACATCTAATCCCTTTTCAATGAAAACATTTACTATATCTAGATGACCATTTTCTGCTGCTAAATGTAAAGGTGTATTAAGTTGATCTGTTTTAGTATTCAAATCTGCCCCATTGGCAATTAAAATGTTGACTATATCTAAGTAACCCTGTTGCGATGCAAAATTTAAAGGTGTAAAGCCCCGATTGGCCTTATGATTTACATCTGCTCCATGCGCAATGAGAAAATTAACCATCTCTAAGCGATTTTTTACAATTGCAAAATACAGTGGTGTAAAGCCATCGTAAGTCTCTGAATTAATATCTAAAAATTCCATTAACAAAGTCTCGACTAAATCCAACTGACCATTTGCTGCTGCTACATGTAGCGGTGTAAGACCAAGGTGTTTATGAGCTTCATAATCCATGTTCGAAAATTCCACAGAAAATTGCAAATAATCCCGATTATAAGATGTATCAAGAGACACGGTAGTGTTTCGCGCCAAGTTAATATTACCCATATTTTTTGTATTCTGTTAGAAATTCCTCTTTAGACTTGGAAGTAGGTGATAAGTTTTTGCTGGTAAAAATCAGCTTGTTTTTTTGTGTGCGTCCCCTTCTCTATAAACCTCTCTAACATTAAGATACAGTTATTCCAGCAGTGAGATGATAAATTTTATTTAATATAGCACGAATAAAAAAATATCTTAACATATGTCTAAATAAGTTAAAAGCTATGCTAACATGTTTTTACATAATACTGAAATGGTATAAATAGAAAAGCTCAACCACAGACAGACCAAAGGCACAAAAACAGGTTTGCCAGCAATGTTCTATTGACCTGTAATATGCTGATTGTGAGAGATGTAAGTTTGTTTTATATTTTTCGCAACGTAACTTTTAGTCAAATTTTATATAAGTTTGTGCTTTTTTTAAAGTTAAAGTTATGACCGAACGGACGCTATAAAAAATAAACATAATTGATCTCACCGCCAAGAAGAATTTCTCTGATAATCTTTTCTTCCTTTGTTACAGGTACCGACGTCCCGGATTCGGCTGCTCGCTCCACCAGGATCGATCTAATCTCGAATGACCGATGAGTATCGACTGTTCTCAGTAATAGGTAAGTATTCCCTCCAATAGATATAGTTATTCTCCACAATAGTGTTACTAATTCACTTTTAGATATCAACGACACCCGAAATAGCAGTGCGGTGCGAAAGGAGAGATTCGGACGACTTATACACCGTACTCACTTGAAAAAAGTATATGAGTTATCTCTTACTCGCTCGTACAGTCACCACACTCGCTCGCGATCAAACGTTACGTATTATAACGACTCGCGTTACTCGGGAAGAGCTTCGCAATATCACATATCGACACGCAATTGTAATGAACAGCCGCAAGTTATAGTTCGACAAGTCGGCTGGTAACACGTCGCAAAATATCTCGCAACTGATCGGTACTTAATTGTTTTTCTCAGCAAGTGACCTTTATTTGTTCTTAATCAATCACTGCTTCGAGTCCTTATATCTCATACGTGTCACGCGCTTACGGGTTAATTATAGTGTCAGGACGTTATAAAAAACGCCTTGCAATATGTCCCGCTACAATGTTCTCCCGGAAAAAAAATCTATATTGAATTTAATTGCGAAGTAAATTCGCGTTAACGTCTTTCGGGGCGCTTACGGTGCACGCCGTCGCGGGGCACTGCCCTTATCGGCGAGTTTTACCTTTGCTGACTGTCGCTGACTCCCGGGCAATAACCTTTATTATTGAACTGCTTATTCACAATTACCTTTATTAACTCGATCACTAACGCACATACGTTTTACCGGCAAATGACCAAGATTTTTCGCGACCACGCAACGCACATCCAACGCACATCAAAGCGAAGACCACGCTTGAACGGCTCGAACTCTATTGGTCTATTGGCGCCTGCACACAGGACGCGGAAGCGTTTGAGGCGTGGCAAGAAAGGACCGCGGCAGCTAATAAATTCCTGTTGCTACGGAAAACCGACACGTTGATTGGCTATCGCGTCCCTTCTTGCTGCGCACCAAGCGTTTCCGTGTACTGTGCGCAGAAGCCATGTGCGCTCGACACTTCGGAAAACTTCGAGCGGTGGAGGACAGACATTCGATCCGTATGGGAATTCTGTAACTTTTTAACGACAATTTTCGCTATTGTTTAGAGACTTTAGAGAATATTCTTTTCAACGCTAAGTCGTAATTGGTTGAAACCACCTGAATGTCGCGTCAGCGATCCGAAAATTGTCGTTAAAATTAGAGAATCCCCGTAATGCTGTCGCCTTCTCTCTCGAACTATACCTGTATAGCTATATATAATAGCTCGCTATATGTGATTTCGGATCTCGAAAATGTCGAATTTTGAGTTGGCGAGTTGACAATGCACAACATTATTTATTTATTTGTAATTTATTAATTCTCTTCCTACATGATTTTGATATATATTTACAAGTATGCTAGCTGTTATAAAATTAAAATTTATAAATATATAAAAATTGTATAGATAAATATAATTAAATAGAATTGAAATATTTATAAACATAAAAATCGAAATTTAAAAGTGTAACATAAAAGTTAACTTTGGCTAATTACGCTATTTTATTTTTAAAAAATTTCTTACTTAAAAAAAATTTAACCAACATAATATTTAAATTTGTATAATAATAATTAAATATTAACAATTAAGAAAAAATTATATAGTTTGTAGTGTTTTTTACTCCTATTTAATTTATCTTATATTTCGTATAAAGTGAATTGTTGCTCAACATAAACACAAGAAGGCGGAAGTAGTTGATATCGATCACATCGCACGTTCCAATCGCTCTACGTCAAGACTAAGGAAGGTTCCCCGCGATATATCGTCTTACATTTGACTTCAGATAAGCGTGAAGAGAGATAGTACGCCTTTAACTCAGCGGATACTTATCATAACGTCCGTCACGATGATTCTTAGGAGCCTTATTCGCTATAATAATATCATTCAAGTGACGATAAAATTGTAGTAGCTAACCATCTTATTAATATAGATAGAATTACATATTTTTAGAAGTTTTATTATATTAATCTTTATCGTTCGATAACGGAATGAAAGATATCAAAGAATTATTATATAGTCAAAAATTTAAACGGTTCTGTCGGTTGAATTAACTGCTGACTTCAATTAAACATCACACAGGGAATTAGAGCTAGTGGAGAAGTCAGATGGTTACCTACTAATTATATTTTATCTGACATACAATACAAATAACGTTACACTATTTAGATCCCTACAATTGAAATATCAAAATTCTTGACTTTATTTGACGAAAAGATACTTTGCCATGTTTATCGTACAAATAGTATTACACTGTCGCCTACATTTCTATTTAGTATTTATATCGGCATGTTACTTTTCATTTATAGAAAATTTTTGTAACAGAACAAAATAATTTTGTACAATATATTTGATAGTATTCTAAAAATTTCATAGGGTAATTCCTTGATAAAATCCACTATTGTTATATTAATGTATGAATTAACAGCTTTCTGCAAATGTAAACTAATACTTATTATTTTATTGCTATTATGTATGTATATCATTCAAAATTGCCGTTTCACATTATAGGTAATTCAAATGTGCCAAAATACGTTCTCGTAAACGACTTTCCCGCTTTATTTTAGAATCGGTGCCAGATTTACCAAATCCAGATGATGAATTGTTTCAAATGGGATCCGCTAAAGGTACCTGCAAAATGATGTGCGTCGAACGTAACAATATATAGCGTTGATGAAGATTCACGACATTAAGGAAGTGAGCAATCATCAGTGAGTAACATTTAATAAGCATATCGGATACCTGTCACTTTTGAAAATTCAAAGGTAAACATTGTAAAACGCAATAATAGGTGGATTTTCGAGATGTTGGAGTTGGGTGAGAAGTGGACCTGGGTCCAGATATTTGAAAATACAGGCGCTCTGATGGGCTGTAGCAATGCACATCCACACTGTCAGATATGATCTAGTTTTTTACCGAATCAGAATAAAAGACGGATATTTCAGTTATTACTATAAACGTAACAAGAAACCTCGTTTATTGGTTGCATGCAGAAAAAGTTATAAAACAGGTTAGTTTTTATAAATAATACACATTTTGATGCATATGAAAAAGCTCACAAGGGGGACAACAATTTACCTTTAGCATCCAGAATTATTTGGTGCGGTTTAAATTAGGCTATTATATCTATAAATTTACAGGATTATGCATGTAATAGAGAATCGTGATTGGATAATTGTAGTACCGTTCTGTAGCGGGATTCTGTAACTCGTTAACGACAGTTTCGTTAGCGTTATATTTTTGTCATTGCGCAGGTATTTCATATAATCAAAAAGCTACGCAACGACACATAACGGTAACAAAACTGTCGTTAACGAGTTCCACCAATAGACAGTTTTAAACGAATATGAAAACTATATAATATTCTATTGATATAACTACTGATTTTCTGCGACAGCGCTCCAATGGGTTCATATCAGCACTATGATTATCCATATTGGAATTTTCATGGGATATACTTACCACCTTCATTGTAATCTGCTACCATAGAGAAGCACATGGTCGCTGCGAGTTTTTAACTCAAGCACAGAGGGACCCAACACCAGAACAAGTCACAGAGAAATTAAGAGATTTATCAGATTCTCATCATAAGTCATGCGGAAACAAGTCTAACTGTGAAGGAAATAGAAGAATTATTCGATTAAGTGTACCCTATATATATGTAAATAAGATATTTAAGATATATTTTCGATAACCGTACATGTAAAAATTTGTAAATTTGATATATGTTTTTATATTATATCATCTTGATGGTAATTTCGTTCAATAAAAGGGGTGATACTTAACGAATGTAACACATCAACACATAATCTTCGTTTAATATATTAATATTAGGAAATTTGGATCAATCTTATTACTCCAAACTCCAAGCATGAATACCTCCAATTATGTCCCTTATTTTTAAAGCTTCGGTAAACATCTTTTTTCAGATATTGAGCTGCCTTTTGCGAATCATTACCACAGAGTCTGCACAGATGATACACTGAAAGAATAAATACAGCCTAATATTAATTCTATTAATTGCATAAAAAAATAATCTAAAAAATTGTAATGTAGATAAAATGTCTTACAGTCTACTGAATATTGTTCTTCTTGCGCCTTTTTTATACTGTCCGTATATTAGTTGTAAATTATAATCCTAGCTAAGTTGCACGAGAGAAATATTCATGGAATTCCGTAAATGGCAGATTTGATGTTCCTTCAGGTGAACGTATGTACATCGATAAATACGTGAATTTTGTATCGATTTTCACGACCTGATTATATTCTTCTTGATCAATTGATATCTTCTTTCCTTAGTAAATTTAAATTAGACTCTTTGCCATTAGCATTTGCGCCACAAAAATTTTTTTTGTTCTGATCTGTGGAATAACCATTCGCATTGTTGTTAATTGTGCGAGTACTTAATTTGAATATTGAAAATTGCTTAACAACTGTTATTGTCCAAATATGTGTGCCAAATGTCTTGAAAATTGCTTGAAGGAACTTGTCACATTATAGTTCTACTCGTATGTATATTTTTATTTTATATTAAATTGTATGATACAATTTTGTAATATAATTTTATTAATATTATTATTCTAAATATTATCATTGTATATAAACAATTATTATATTAATTCAATTCAATTAATTTATTCAATATTCAAAACAAAAATTATTCAACACATGTAAGTAAAAATAAACATTTTATTTATTTATTTTGAAATATAGAAAAACATTGATATATAATCGATAAATTACACATCGATAACATATTTATATTTACAAATGCAATACAACTTTGAGTAGTAACATTAATTTCGATGATACTTTACTTGATAAAAAAACAAACATGATTAAAAATAAATAGCGTGTATCTGATAGTCAATATGTACCAGGTACACACGCATACTTATAGTTAAGTATGAAGGTGCATGCATAATTGGTTGACATGCATATTATAGTTAATTATGTAATTTACACGCATCTGTAATTAATTATATAATTCATAATACGTCATATTATAAGAATTAATAAATTTTCACTTGTGTGTTATAGAATTGTTATTTCTTTATTACGTTTTCTTTGTTTTTTAAAATCTCGAGTAGAATATAAGGTAAATATGCATATTAGGTCAAACCTCACCGATGACCTTGACCTTGACATATGTTGTCAAAGTCACCCTCCTGAGTGACCTTCAGAAGGTTTTAGCCGGCGGTCATTGTTCGTTAAAAAGTTATTAACAAAAAGAAAATTGAAATAAAGCAGTTATTTTGAGTATTGAAAAGCATAAACGACTTTGACCTTGACATATGTTGTCAAGGTCACCCTCCTGAGTGACCTCAGAAGGTTTTAGCTGGGCGGTCATTGTTTATTAAAAAGTTATAAACAAAAAAAATTTGGTGGGGAAAATTATTTAAAGGACGGATTGTGAGATGCGCGGACGCGGTGGCGCGGAAATGGTTGGAAGACCGGATCGGCGTCATCGTGCCATGGGAAGGCGCCAGGCTCAAAGTGGTGGGCCCGGAGGTGCTGCAAAAGCAGTACAGGGCCGTGGTTTAGGTCCCGGGACCTCCTGAGGACCCGGCTGCGACCCTCGTGCGGCTCGAGGGGCAAAACCCGGGGCTCTGCACGGCGGGCTGGCGGGTGTTTGCCGAGAACGTAGGGGCTACCGGTGACGGTAGGAACCTGGTTCTCGGCCTCCCGGAATCCAGTGTCCTTAAACTGAGGGCACTGGATTTTAAGCCTTACCTTGGGATGGACCAAGTCACCTTTAAGGTGGGAGGGACGTCCCAAGGCGGGGCGGTAATGGGTAAGGGGGAGCTCAACCCAAAGGTCGGATCTTAAATGGGCCCGACCGGGGTGGTCTTCACCCAAATCAACTTGCATCACAGTAAAGGAGCCTCGGCTGTTCTTGCCAGGCGCCAAGCTGGAATGCACACAGCCATCTCACTGATACAAGAGCCTTGGCTGGCCCGGGGTTGTGTCAGAGGTTTGGCGGGATGCGGGAGGCTGTTTAAGGCCCCGTTAGAGCAACGACCCAGAGCGTGTGTAGCGCTCAAGGGCGTTGAGGCCCTACTAATACCTGATTTCTGTTCCAGAGATACAGTAGCGGTCGAGGTAGAGGTCACCGAGGAGCCTGGTCTCAGGAAGAAGTTGGTGGTATGCTCGGCCTACTTCCCCCACGAGGAAAGAGGTTCACTGCCGCCCGAACCGGTGACTCGCCTGGTGGAGTACTGCCAGAGCAATCGGCTTCCCCTGATCTTAGGATGTGATGCGAATGCGCATCACACGATCTGGGGAAGCACTGACACCAACGAGAGAGGTAGGAGACTGTTGGAGTTTCTGGCGTCCACGGACCTAGAAATTCTTAACAAGGGAAACGAACCTACCTTCTGCACGACAGTGAGAAGGGAGGTGCTTGACCTCACCATTTGCTCCAGGCAAATGGTTCGGGAGGTGGCTGACTGGAGGGTCTCGAACGAGCCTTCCTTGTCAGATCACAGACAGATTACCTTCAGGCTGGCTAAAGCCAGGTCTGAAGAGAATAGAGTGAGGGACCCTAAGGGAACTGATTGGGCCTCTTACCGAGAGGACCTATCAGTCAGTCTCAGGGACTTTCCCAAAAGACATGGGACCGCACAAGAGATAGAGCTCTGCATAGATCACCTGCAAAAAGCTTTGGTAGGCAGCTTTGAGAGGAACTGTCCGGAAAGGACAGTTAAAAACACCAGGAGTACCTCCTGGTGGAGTCCAAGGCTGCGCGACCTCAGGGACGCGGCCCGCCGTTCATGGAACAGGGCCAGGAACACGGGCCGCCGGTCTGACTGGGACCTTCATAGAAGGATTACGGAGACTCTGTAGTAAAGGCAAAAAGAAAGAGCTGGGAGAGATTCTGCGAGTCAGTGGAGGGCATGCCCGAGACCGCTAGACTGTGCAGAGTTTTGGCCAGAAACCCGGACGCAGCCCTGGAAACCATCTGTCTCGCTGACGGGACGATGGTGACTGGGGAACGGTGTCTGACACACTTGCTGGAGACAAGCTTCCCGGGCTTCCGGAAGGAGTCGGAGGACTATGCATGGCAGGGGACTCCGGCTCTGCGGAGAGCGCGGGGAGATGATTGGGCGCTTGCAGCCGAAATCGTCAGACCCGACAGGGTCAGATGGGCTGTAATGGCCTTCAAGCCCTTCAAGTCGGCGGGACCGGATAGGGTCTTTCCGGCTCTTCTACAGGAGGGGCTGGAGCAGATCATTGGGCCCCTTACACGGACTTTAAGGGCTTGTCTGGCGCTGAGATACACGCCCAGCGCTTGGAAACTGGCAAGGGTGGTGTTTATCCCGAAAGCGGGCAGGACAAGTTACACCTCTGCCAAGGATTTCAGACCAATCAGCCTGACGTCTTTTCTTCTTAAGACGTTAGAAAGGCTGGTTGATGTCTACGTGCGGGACGTTGTTCTTCTGCGGCATCCGTTGCACAGGAACCAGCATGCGTACCGCGCGGGTTACTCTACTGAGACCGCCCTCCACTCTGTCGTGTCGTTTATCGAGGGGCAGTTGGAGGAGCGGGGCTTTGTAGTGGGCACCTTCTTGGATGTGGAGGGTGCGTTCAACAACACTCCTCACAAAGTAGTGTGTGAAGAGGCAGCTCGGAGGGGTGTCCCTGAGATGATCGTTGATTGGATCAGGGGCATGCTTGGACGGCGAGTAACGACCTCATCAGGCTCGGTGAGAGTCAGCGGATGGGTGGAGAGAGGCTGCCCACAAGGGGAGGTTCTTTCTCCGCTCCTGTGGTGTCTGGTAGCCGATCGGCTACTTGGCACACTAAACGATAGGGGCTTTTTTACGCAGGGATATGTCGATGATTTAGCTATCCTTGTGCGAGGACCCTTCCTGGAGACACTTCTGGAGCTAACACAGGCAGCTCTAGAGGTGGTAGAGGAGTGGTGCCGCGGGACCGGTCTATCGGTGAACCCACTGAAGACCGGGCTCGTGGTATTCACACGCAAGTACAAAGTGGGCCCTGTGGAAGGGCCTATTTTGGGAGGAACAAGACTTGTTCCGACCGAGTTGGTGAAATATCTGGGGGTTACCCTAGATAGGAAGCTGACCTTGAGAATCGCTGTAAGAGCATTTGCTCTTACTTCTAGACGTGTAGGCGAACTTTCGGCCAGATATGGGGTCTTAAACCAAGAATGGTCTATTGGATCTACACGGCGATCCTCCGGCCCAGGCTTCTGTATGCATCGGTGGTATGGTGGCCCAGGACGCAGACGAAAACCGCCAGAATGGCTCTGGAGCACGTCAGGGCTCTGATTTTAAGAGGGGCCCTAGGGGCGATGCGAACTACGCCGGTGGCAGCAATGGGCGTGCTGCTAGGCATTGAGCCACTGCACCAGGTGGTGGTGACTGCGGCGGCGGCCGCGGCCTACCGTCTGAGATGCGAGTTGAAATGGAAGTCTGGTGCTAGACACACAAGACTTCCAGGAACGGTTCTGGCTGGCCCCGTTTTCACAATGGGGCAGGACAGAATGCCGGCAATCCGCGTCTTTGAAAGGAAGTACAGAGTGTGCTTCCCTGAGCGCGAAGAGTGGAAGGACCCGAAAGGGCTGAATGCCTGGAATGGGGACGTCTGGTTTACGGATGGCTCCAGAACAGGTGTTGGCTCTGGCGCGGGACTCTACTGTCCCCAAGATGGTACTAAGGAAAGTGTCCCACTCGGGGAATTTGCTACGGTATTCCAAGCGGAGACTGTAGCCATTATAAGATGTGCCCAAACCTTACTGGAGAGGAAGCGGAAGGGAGGGCGTATCAGAATCTGTTCGGATAGCCGGGCGGCGCTTGAGGCCCTCTGTGCTCCGAAATTTACTTCGCGGCTGGTCTGGGACTGTAGTTGCACCCTGGAGGAGCTGACGAAGAGCAACAGTGTCACCTTAACGTGGGTTCCCGGTCATTCGGGGATCAAAGGTAACGAAATCGCCGATCAGCTCGCTAGAGCAGGATCGGAGACAAGACTGCTGGGACCGGAGCCGGCCGTTGGGGTCCTCTTCAGCCTAGGCAGGAGGGAGATCCGGGGCTGGCTGCGGAACCAGCATCTTAGTAGCTGGAAAGAGGTAACCAGGGGCAAATGCAGACAGGCCGGGGCTCTCTTGGGAGATTCTCCCAGGGAGGGACTGGCAGAAAGCATTAGGTCACTGAGCAGGAAGGACGCCAGGCTGGCAGTGCAGCTGCTGACAGGTCATGACGTCCTGAACTACCACATGTACAAGTTGGGCTGTAGTAATACACCCGACTGTAGACTTTGTGGAGAAGAGGAGGAAACAAGCCTCCATATTCTTGGTCAATGTCCGGCATACGCCAGGCAAAGACTCCGTACGCTCGGCTCATCCTTTCTGGATCCCGAGCAGATAAGACAGCTACCGGTGGAGAACCTGCTTCGCTTTTACAGGGAAACAGGTCTTCCCTAACTGGGAGGCCGTTATTGCAGCGGGGAGGCACAATGGACTCAGTCTGCGTGCCGTCAGTAGGTCTTCGTTAGAGGACCACCCCCAGTTTCATTATTATTATTATTATTATCTAATAATTAGTCTTCCAAGGAAATCATAATGTTTGTATCTGTAAATGTTTCTGTATGTATAATTATACTGTATCTAGTAAATCTATAACATTCAAAGAACTAATTCAAATAAATTATCTCATTAAAAAAATATGCAATAATGTGCTGTAAAATGTGTTCATGTAAAGATAATACCGTAAAATTTAAGAATAATTTATATTTGTATAATGTAAATATAAAAATATATAATTATTCTTCTATTTTACAGTATTATAATTATATATACACTAGCTGGTTACCCGGGCTTCGCCCCGGAGGACTTCTCGCCCTACTGTAGACATCAGTTAGTACATAGACAACAGAGGAAATAAACAATACGATGAAGAAATTTAAATCTGAAGCGATAGAATTGAAGCAAAAGTACGAACAAACACTAACATAATTTTAATTCATCTTTATCATGTCATGAGATAATATTGTTCTTTACAATCAAACGAAAGTTTATTGGAGTCAAAATCGATTTCAGCCGTTGCGTCAAAGAATGCGGTAATCCGAGTGTCAAAGTTATATTTGACAATGTATGAACAAAGGAAAGTTATTTAAAGCAGCAAATCGTTTGTATATTGAACAGTCTTTTTATTATAGCAGAGAATGTGCTGTACAGATATTAAGCGTCGAAGTTAACGAAACAGAAATAATTTGTTAAAGCAGAGAATAGTTGGTATATGAAAAGTACATATTTATATGTACGATAAATAGTTTTTATATAAATTGTACTTTTTATATACCAACTATTCTTTGCTTTAACAAATTATTTCTGCTTTGTTAACTTCGACGCTTAATCTGTAGCAGAAATAATTTGTTAAAAGAGAATAGTTGGTATATGAAAGTAT